>CAIGRF010038775.1:16745-31551 GCA_903798235.1 Fraxinus ornus | reverse complement strand
CTTTTGGGAAGGGCGACTGAGTGTAAGTGCCGGAGAAGATGAAAATTAAAACCCTTATTGAGGAGAGTGTTAATGCTGAATGAACATTTGGTTTTAGGTTTAGGACGTATTATTTACAGGATGAATTGTTTAATTAGTATTAAAAGGGTATTTTTCAATTTAGTTTCCTTTTTACCGTATGGGGCCTAATTTTCCCAATAAGTTTTAGCCTTGTGTGAAAATAATATTATCTGGAGGCCTCCTTGAACGAGTAGAACCTCTTTCAACTAATTTCTTTTAAGTGCTTCTTTCAACTAATTTTTTTAAAGTGTAAGTTGACCTTCGTTGAGCACAAACTCCGTTAAAGGATTTGAGTCGAGCCTAAATTCGTTAAGATCCATTTGAGCACAAATTTCTTCAGGGTCAAGTCCAAGTCTCGACCTCATCATAGTCATGGAGGAGGTTGAGTTGAACCCAATCAAGAATAATTAAAGATTTTGGATTGACACCACGGTGTATACCCCCTCACAATGGTGGGACAATAAAAAATCATGGGCCCCTCCCTATTGTGAGGGGGGTTGTACATCGAGGTGTACACATAGCAAAATCCAATAATTAATCGTAAGGATTGAGTCTAGCCCAAGCAAGCTTTGTTCTTCTTCAAACATAATTATCCAAATGTCGAGTTGAACCCAAGTGAGTTTCAAACCAAGTCCTTTAAGGGTTTGTGTCAAACAAGTCTTGGCTTCGTTCGAGTTTAAGTAATCTCTTGGGTGTCCAACTATCGACCTTGTTTGAGAATAAATAATCCTAAGGGGCCAATTGGAGCTGAGAGTCAAATTCAAGCAAGTACCTTGTTCAAGCTTAAGTAATCCAGTTCTGATCGAACTTGTTCATGCTGTATCGAATTTTTTTACCGAATCTTTTACATACAACTTACTTGGGCAAAACTGATTCCTTAGGTGGAATTATGCTTGACAAGGTTGATCATATCCTCTTCGGGGTTATGCTCCGCCATATCTTTGTGTCTCCATGTGAAGACATCCAAATTCTTCTTCCAAAAACTTTCTAGGGCCTACTTTTCCAGGCACGTCTTTTTTTATCGAAAGGGAGTGTCATTGGGGATGATAGGTATTCACATATCTCAAGTTGAGGGGTAACTTTGCAGATGGAGTTCAAGTAGAACTTGCGGGACACTTTCCGATCCCCTTTCAGTTTGGTCGAACCTTAACTCTTTTAATTTCTCGAAAAGGTTGGGTTTACAGCAGGACGTATGTATTATATATCATTTGCGATTTAATTAGTTGAACCTGATGTATGTCAACTTGAATTCCTAACTCAATTGACATCAACGGAGGAGGGGTGTCGGGGTTTTGTGTGTGAATTAGTCGTTCCACATACTTAACATGACAAGACGTCCGATTCCATCCTGGATCGAGATTGGGTATGTGAATTGAATATGATTATAGATTACTATTTTATATGAGTTAACCTAATTTAATTAAGTTAATAATTTTTAATGTTGTTATTTGTGTAGGAGCACGGTCCAATTGATCGATGATGAGTTATTTGTGTATCAGTAACAACCTTCATAGATGAAATTGGAATGGATTAATGCTCGTTGAATTATCTCAGTTCTATATATCGTATTGAGAGTGATCGATTTTCAACTTATTTTGTAAATCATAGTACATTTCCGCATATGATGTACTCAATGTTATGGAAATTGGAATGCCACTATGTATATTTCTTTTTCATCCAATTCGAAATCACTAAAAATAACAAATTGAGATTACAACTATATCTGTATGACGAAACATAATTTCTAATTATAAGAAAAAAATAGTCGAAAAATCACTAGACAACAGATTTTTTTTTTTAAAAAAAACGTTAACAGCTGTCTGTTTTGGCTTTTAACAACCGATTGCCTAAGGCTATTAAGATTGGTCATAATCATTGTCTTGAATATACATGCGGATGAATCTTTTTTCTTGTTTATGCTTAAGAAACTATAGATCTGTTTAAAAAAACTTTTATCGATTAGAAACGTATACTAATTTAACGAAAACGAAATTAAAATTTATACATAAATCTTCTTATTGATTCGATGTAATAGATGTAAAAAAAAAAATCTTGTTCAGCGTTTGATCAATTTTTGAAAATTGTAGTATTTTTTTAAATAAAATAATATTTTATAGTAGTATTGGTTATTTAAGGATAATTTTGGGTGTGGAAATACGTAATGGTTAAAAACTTATAAATTCAGTAAAAATTCGGATTTGACCAAGCCAATACTGAGAATTTACTTCAGTTTAGTGTTGCCGATAAAAATGTCGTTATCGTCGGTAAAAGGATCGCAGGGCGCCGGCGTCGGGGGGAAACTGACGCCGCACCTGGATGAGCAAGTAACCAAAACGCTCAACCTCACTGTTCTGCAGAGAATGGACCCATTCATCAATGAGATTCTCATGACCGCCGCTCACGTCACCTTCTACGAGTTCAACGTCGATGCTACCCAATGGGTATCCCCTTTTTCTTCTTCTTCTTCATTGTTACTGTTACTAATCGAGCTAGCTTGACGGCGTGATATTGAATATTTCTTTTATGAATGAAGTGTTATTTAAATTTTTTCCCGATTGGGCGTTGAAAAAGATGAGTCGCGAATAAAGTAAATTCAGATTTAATCTGTTTTAGAAGTATTAAGACTGTCCACTTGTAATCTCAGGATCATTGAATTAATTTCTCATTTTCCGTGCAAATTTACTTGCAGAGCCGCAAGGATGTTGAAGGGTCTCTCTTTGTAGTCAAGAGGTAGTCAATTTTTATGTGTGTCCTACTCTAGAATACTTAAATAGGTGTTGAGATTTAACTTGCCACAGAATTTTGTGGAAGTTGAAGTGACATGAAAAACCATAGTAACCGAAAATGTAAAAACCCTAGGCAAATTTACTTTATTGGAATTACTTAGAAGATCAAAGATATATATGCATGACACCTGAGTTTGCAGTGTTTTTTAATTGCATTTTATGGTGCAATTCTTGTATCTTGGTACCAGGAATAAGTTACATTTCCAAGACTTCTTTCACAGTTTGTACTTTTTTGGTTCTGTAGGAATTTTACAATTTTTTGTTCATGGTATCATTTTAGGAACACCCAGCCGCGGTTCCAATTCGTTGTTATGAATAGGCTGAATGAAGGTTTGAATCTTTTTATTCTATTGATTTATGTTGATACATTTGTTATTCTGATCCATATATATTTGGTTGATGAATGTTTGTATATATGTGGTAAAGAGTACTATATACTGACTTTGGTGAGCTCTAAGTAAATATGTTCTATAACCACTGTAGAATCAAGACCATTATAGTCTATTAAATATGCATTTTATGGTCATTAGACATCATAGCTATTTCAAGGTAAATAAGAAAAATCACATGTGAAGAACTGATGCTAAAAACTAAGTTTAAACATGAATATATGTTGTATATGTTGATCATAGTTATTTGCAGGTAGAGATAAAAGCACAATTTAGCTCTATGATTAAGAACCTAGGGCTATGTTTGTGAATACTTGTACGGCTCCTACATGGATTGGGACATGGAACGGGTGGGAGAAAGATTAATAGAAATGGAAGATAAGATTTCATTCTTCTGGATTATGATTAATCTGTGCTTTGTGCTTTCATGCAAAATTTGCTACCTGCTCTGATTCTCTTGAAAAGATTTTGATTGTGATCAGAGGCTATTATCTCATGCAAAGTTGCTGACTTTACCCTGTTGTAGGAGGCATCTAGAGTCTATGTTTTATGGCTCAACAGTTGATATCATGTTAACCATCCACGATTATGGATGGTTAACATGATATCATAGCAGACAATGGTCATTGCTTCAAGTTTCGCTGCCACTTTTTTAATGAATTGTACATGTTTGAGACAATGGTCATTGCTTCAAGTTTCACTGCCAGCTTATTAAGGATCAAAGAAATTTTGAAAGCAAAGTTTAAAATATTTTTTATGATTTTGAATAATAATATTGTTAGTTGAATGCCTAAATAATATACCTATCTATTTTAATGACATTTTGCTTATTGAGGAATAATTTACATCCAAAATGTGTTAGTAAGGAAATGATATTCAATTCATGGGGCTGGATTCAAATGCTGCTCTCTGGGAGCTAATCTCTGTTGTGACTTGTTCCTATGTTTGCAAACTATGTCTTTACATAATCTTTGTAACAACAGAAAATCTCGTGGAGAATCTCTTGCAAAATTTCGAGTTTGAAGTCCAACTTCCATATCTATTATATCGCAATGCTGCACAAGAAGTCAATGGTATTTGGTTCTACAATTCACGTGAATGTGAGGAAGTTGCAAATCTCTTTACTAGGTACAAAAAATTGTCTCATCTTGTATTTTAGACCATTATGGTTTACACAAGCATTGTCTGTGCTCAATAATATTAATAAAATTACCACTATTAGCTGCTACTGATTTCTCCAATTGGTTCTAGAAACAGAGTTAACTTCATATTTCTAGGATTATATGTAAACAGTGCTTTGCCCCAGGTCTGTGGATCCTCTTTAGAGAAGCTGTTATCAAAGAATTGATAAATGAATAATTTCTGCATATTGATTACAACACTCTAGCTAATTTAGCCTACAAATTAGGAACTAATTTTGTTGACTTAATCACTTCCTAAAATATAGCTAATTTAGGTAATTTCATAAATTACACTATTAACACTCCCCCTTAAATTGAAACATATCTATCATGTTTTTTTACTAGTGACAACATTTCTCACAAAATGACAATCAACTTCAATATGCTTTGTCCTCTCGTGGAAGACGAGGATTACTTGCAATATGAATCGTGGCTTGATTATCACCTCTGTGGCATAGACACTTCAACTAAGGTAGCTTATGTCGGACATGTGTAGATACCAACACTCCTCGAACACTTTACCACAAATAAGTACTCACATTTAAAAGATTTCAACAAGAAAAATTAACAAGTATAAAACTAAATTTATACTATGTAAATGAAAATTTTTAAAGAATTTAATCAACGTGTCGGCTACGTGTTGTGTCAGTACTTTTTTGAAAAATCGCTTATCAGCATATCGCACAAGTATCGTGTCGAACACACATGTCCGTGTCGGTTATAGATTATCACAATACATAGGAATATGTTCCACGTATGTAATACCGAAATCTTCTAGAAGTGCTTTCAACCAAATTAGCTCACATGTAGTTTAAGTCATGGCACGGTATTCGGCTTTAGCACTAGACTTAGCCACAATTGTTTGCTTCTTGCTCTTCCAAGTCACCAAATTACCTCCTACAAAAGTGCAATAACCCGATGTAGATTTCCTATCAGCTTTGTCACAACATAATTGGCATCTGAAAAACCAACTAAATCTATATGTTTATTTTGTTAAACCACAATCCTTTTCCCAGAGATTTTTTCAACATATCTCAAAATATTGCAAGCAGCTTCCCAATGATACTTCTTAGGTTTTTCCATAATTTGGCCAACTAGCCCTACGACATGCAAAATATCTAGTCTTGTTACTTTCAAATAAATAAGCTTCCCAACGAGCCTTCTGTACTGTGTGCTATCCTCAAAGTCTTCATCCTCCTTCCACATGTCTAGGTTAGTTTCCATGGGGACAAATCCTGGTTTCGCCCCTTTTTGTAAGAGTTCTGTGGCATACTTTCTTGGAGATAACACTACACCTTGTTTAACTTCAATACCAAGAAAAATACCTCAATTGGCTGAGATCTTTTGTAACAAATTGTTGTCGCAAGTATTTTTTGGTACTATGCTTCACAAAGACAGAATGATCCGCCTGACTTCGTCTGATTCCTGTAGCAAGAATTACTTATGCTAAATTTATCAAACCAAGCTCGAAGACTCTGCTTCTAACCATAAATATCCCGTTTTAGTTTACACACCGGATGACTCTCCCCTTGAGCAACAAATCCTGGTGGTTACTCTATATAAACCTCATCAACCAAATCCCCATAAATAAATGCATTTTCACATCTAATTGATACAATGGCCAATCTCAATTTACTGCCACAGATATAAGTACACGCATAGAGCTAAGCTGAGCAACGGGAGAAAGTCTCAAAACAGTCTGTGCCCAGTGTTTGAGTATATCCTTTAACAACCAATCGTGCTTTATATCTCTCAATAGAACCATCCGGCCGATACTTGAGCCCCTGTTTGTCCCACATTATTTTTTTCACTCTTATTTTTCTATTCATTTTCAACCATACATTCTTCAATAAAATAATATTTTTCATCACATCAATAACTTTTCCTTTTTTTCAACCACATATTTCTCATCACATCAATTCAAAAAAATACATTCTCTTATTTCAATGTGTCACATTCTTCAATAAAATAATATTTTCCATCACATCAATAACTTTTCCTTCTTTTTCAACCACACATTTCTCATCACATCACTTCAAAAAAATGCATTCTCTCATTTTAATGTGCACCAAACAAACTCTGAGTATGAAAACCCATCTACATCCAACTGGATGAACCCCCTCAGGTAATGGTACCAAGTCCCCACATGCTTTTAGTAAAAAAGTGCTGACATCTCCTCCTCCATAGCCTTTGTCCAATCAGGACTGTGGAAAGCGTCTTGGTAATTCCTAAGAATGGATATAGATGACCGAGACAGTGCAAAAGGACGAAAAAATGGACCAAGGTGATCAAAAGAGACAAAATTAGCAATGGGATGTTGAGTGCAAGAATGCTTACCTTTGCGAAGAGCAATTGGCAAATAATTAGAATTACCATCGGAATTTAGTGGAGTTGGGTCTGACTCTTGAGGTAGAGGGATTTTCATAGCATTGCGCCTAGTAAACTTGTAAGGGTTAGAAGGTGGTATAGAAGTATACAGAGGAGTAAGAAGAGGAACAGATTTGGTGGAAATCGAAACCTTGAGAAAAGATTCAAGACTCAAAGAAGGTGACATCTGTAAAAACAATCATCTTTTTAGTTATAGGATCAAAATATCGATACCCTTATTGAGTTCGAGAATACTCTAGAAAACACAACGAATAGCTCTAGGAGAGAGCTTATCCAAACCAGTCGCAACAAGGTGAACATAGCTCACACACCCAAAAATATGAGTTAGTGAAAATAAAGAATCGGTGAAAAGACATTTAAAAGGAATTTCACCTCCAAGAGCAGATGAGGGCATCCTATTAATAAGAAAACCTGCAATGAGTATAGCATCACCCAAAAAAGATTTAGGTAATTTGAAGCCCAATAGTGCGTGCAACCTTAAGATGGTGATTTTTACATTCCGCCGCACTATTTTGTTGTGGGGGTATAAGCGCATGAAGTTTGATGAATACTACTATTAGAAGAACAAAAATCAGAGAAATTAGATTTCGGGTGTGTTTGAGCCACATTATTTTGGAAGAATGTATTTTGGAATAGTAAATTGATGGAGAATATGTAGTTGAAAAAGAAGGAAAAGTTATTGATGGATGGAAAATATTATTTTATTGAAGAATGTGTGGTTGAAAATGAGTAGAAGAATGAGAATGAAAATTTTTATGTGTACCAAACAGGGGCGAATCATATATTTTAAAGCATTGTTTGATCTTTAACATACGAATATTAGAAGAAAATTGAGTCTTTATTTCACTATGAAAGATTTGAAATACATCAAGAACAGACGACCTATCTTTTAACAAATAAAGCCAAGTCATTTTGGAATGGTCATCTACAAAGGTAATAAAATATCTGTCACCTTACATAATAGAATAATGACAAGGATCCCGTACGTCGGAATGGACTAAATCAAAAGGACACATACTTCGACTCTCTCTAGAAGGAAAAGACGTTCTATGTGCTTACCTAATTGACATACATCATAGTTTATTTCAGAAACAAACTCATGAAAAGAGATTAACTTTTTTTAAACTAGAAAGAGGTAGATGCAATCGACAATGCCGATCGAAAGGAGATAAACCTCCAGCAACAACGGCTTTAGATGTAGAATCATAAGTAAGATAGTAAACTCTCCCTGACTTAGAGTCGTGTCCAATCACTGTATTCGCCTGGAGATCTTGAAAGATACAATAAGTTGGAAAGAGAGTTAAAGAGCAATTTAAGGATTTTGTAAGTTGATTAATAGAGAGAAGGTTAAATGATAATTTTGGAACATGTAGGACGTGATCAAGTGCAAACGAAGAAGTATAAACGGTACCGAAACCAGACACATGAGAAATAGAACCATTAGCAATGGTGATAGGAGAAAGAGACTGACAAAGTGTAAAATTAGAGAATTGATGGGAATTACAAGTCATGTGATTAGATGCACCTGAATGAGTCTAAATCGAGTGTGTGAGATTTGGGATGACAGTCATGGGTTAGTAGGGTGACCTCGAACATGAATTGACCTACATTTAGACGACCTTAGTTCGTGATAGTCTCTCTGCATTGCTGCATTTTCGATGAAAAAAAATATATGAGTGATTAATTGATTTATTTTATACTCTGTTGGAAGCCTATTTGACTCGAGTAATTAAGTCTGAGGGGTTTCTCATAACCAATTAACCATGAATTACCAGAGGAGGCTGCAAATGCATCAGTATCTGATGGAATGACATTGGAGGCAACATGACTGGGTTGTGAGTGACGTAATCTATTATACTCCTCTTTAGAGATTTGAATAACAGCTACAGGAATTGTTGTAGAGGAACTAGATTCATCAAAAGAATGAGTAACAATTGTAGCTTTAGGCCCTTTGAATGATTTAAGTTTAGCACCTTTGATAGCCCAATTAGGCTTGCCATGCTTATCCCAACATCGATCCACAGTGTGCCCTCTTCACCACAAAACTCACATAACTTGTTACGACCTTTTGTTTTGCCAAGGTCATAGTCATGACTACGTGCAACCATGGCAAAATTTACCCCTGAAGAGGATAAGGTCAAAGAGGCAAATTGTAGACGAGAGAAAGCACCTTGAACCGCTTTGATACCATGTTATCAAAGAATTGATAAATGAATAATTTCTGCATATTGATTACAACAGTCTACACACACACACGAGTCCCATATAAGGTAAATAACTATACAGGAAATAAACAACAAATACAACAAATTAGGAACTAATTTTGTTGACTTAACTTCATAAAATATAGCTAATTTAGGTAATTTTATAAATTATACTATTAACAGAAGCTAACACCAAAACTATTTCCCTCTACCAAAGAAAAACCTCGAAGAACTGAACAATTATTTAGGAAACTGATAAAAAAAATTATTATGAAGGGTCTCAGTACTGCAAACTCGATTTTCTGGAGACAGAAACATGTTGATATAGCATGAGGTGTGGGTTTTCGGATATTGTGGATTCGGAGTTACCTATTACTGATCATCTTCCTAACTGAATGTATTTTAACTTTGTTTGCTTAGATCTTTGAGTAAAATGTCAGCAGCAATCGCGAAGTATGATTTTGATCATAGAACCTAGAAACCAAAGAAAGGGTTCATCTATCAGGTTGAGATAATAAAAGAATATGACTTTTCCATGAAGCAGAATTTCTGATAGTGTATTATAGTCAACTTCACATGCTATGAATGTCCCTGTACACGTATATGTTTTTTTATACTATTGTAGCGATTCTAATTTCGTTCTTGAAAGAATGGATAAACAAAAATTTAGAGTGGACGACTTCAATAAATGAAAGTTCTCGCATTAGGTAGGCTTAAGCAAATATTAGAAACACTGGAGGCTGCACATAGCTTGTTTGCTTTATGGCTCAGAACCTAATTTTACTTAAAACCAAATTAAATGGTTAGCTCATAGTTTAGGATGCACATCCATGGCTAGAAAGTCAATTAGATATGGCATAACTGCTAATAGGTACAAATTGAAAATATGCACTCACAAGCTGAAAAATAATTATTTCTTTTTTTGGGAAAAGTTGGAAAGCGAAGAGGCAAATGACAAGCAATAGGATCCTGGGGGAGCCAGAGCCATCAATGAGATATCACTCTAGTGAGACACTCTCTGGAAGAGCTAGTATGTCTTAAGAATGCTGATTTTAAGAATAACTAATTGCCCTTTTGCGATCTTTACTGTCCTAACTGAGAACATACAATTAATGCGTCTTTCTATCAAAGCACCACGTCCTAAGCAATATATGACCAATGGACACTTCACAATTTTTCTTCCCAAGTATCACTGGTATCTCTAATAAGGACAAGTTATTGGGAAGATGAATTTTGATTACTTTATTCCATTTTTTGTATGCATGATCTGTTGATATTTTTCATGCAATCTGTAGACATTCTTCAGATGAATAGCTTTTGTGGTATTGACAACTTGTATGGCTTAACCTTTTCTACAGGATACTGAGTCCTTATTCAAGGGTTCCTTCAAAGCCACAAGTATCCTCAAGCAAAAGGTATCTAGAAACTATCTTGAAGAATTACTCTGTTTGTGTGCACAACTCCGAGCTTTAGTTGTAAATCTCTGCCTGAAAATTCTAGCCTAACGATTGAGGCACATCAAATTTCTTAACAATTCCTCAGTTTCATGTCGTGGAAAGCTGATTGTTCTCAATTATCATCCTTACCATTAGCTTCTATAACTTTACTCCATCAATTTAAACATGCATGTGCTGGACTGACTTGGCATGGTAGTTCCAGGTTATTCTGTAATACCTTATGGTTTAAGACATACATCCTTTCTATACTTAGATAGAAGGTATAAGAAAGAAGCTGACATCCTCCTCTTTCCACCGCCTCTACGCTGCTTTATTGTCACCATCCCTTCCTGAAAATTCGTCTCCTACCTTTCTTCAACAACTGTAACAATTCTTAATTATTGATGAATTAATATGATAAACACAAAAAACGTACAACTATTGCTGTATAAAAGATATGATGTTGAAAAGGAAGCGTCAAATCAGCATCGGATGGTGGCCACTGAGTGCCACATAGCTGATTTGAAGTCTTAAATATGAACAGAATGGGGCAAAAATTGTATGCTCTGAATGCCATCTCAAACTTGACTAGGCAGTTATTTCTGCAGTACATGCCGTCATTCATGACATACATAGTTTTTGGCAATGATTGGTATGGGTATTACTTCTGATTTCATTTCAATGCATTCTTCCAATTCTCACTTTCTTCTTTTTGAATTCTTCTTTGCAGTGAGTTTGAGGAACTTGAAGCAGTCCCTACTAGTTCAGTGATTGAAGGGCCACTAGAACCTTCATACACTGCTTCTGCTTCTGCAAATCTACACCATGACTCCTCCTTTGTGAACTTCTTTAGTGTGAGTAACTAATTTCCGTCTTTAATTCGTTAACTTTCTGAGGACAACAATTCCAGAGTTATGTATTATATCTTGAGAATTTGTGCACTACATGCATCTTTGATGTATCAGTCCTCGTTAGATGGGCCTCAATGACGTATACGTGGCACTAAATATTTATTTAACTCTTGCAGAGTGCTATGCATATTGGAAATGAGTCTTCAAAAGTCAAAAATCCTTCTCTCAACAATCCTCCTGCAGTTCCTCTATCCTCCAATGTTCTTGGTGTTGGTCCTTCCACTCCAACTTTGCTAGCTACATCACTTACAGTATCAGCTCCATCAACTGCTCCAGTGTCGTCCCTTCATGCTGCTAGTGAACAAAGCAAAAGTGGCAACTGGGTTGTCAATCTAGTCAAGCCATCATCTTTCTTTTCACCCACTTCAACATCTACCTCATCTATTCCAACTTCTGCCATTCATCTTCCCGCAAATATACGACGGCCACATGGTTCTTCAATGCTTCAACCTTTCCGACCTACACCACCGGCATCTCTTACCCCCGATTCCGTTTCTGTTCCAAATTATGAACCTGTAAGCAGGGAAAGAGTTCGGGATGCACTTTTGATGCTAGCTCAGGTATCCTTAGTCATTTCTTTGTGTACTTGTTTAAATTTTGAAGGTGTATTTAATTTTTATCCTGACATAGCTGAACAACGAAATAGATGTTTAGTTTGCGCAGACGTATTTCTTTCAGCTTGCAGTATATTCCCCATAATTTGTTTTTATTAAAGCCATATTTATAAGAGAACCTCTGGTTCATAGAGTCTTAGTATTAAAAACTTACAGTTTCTACTTGATGTTTGGATGTTTTGGGGGACTCCTTTCAGATAAATGTAAAGGTCTGTTGCATGCATTCAAAATATTGTTCAGCAAAATCTTGCAAATGTGTGCATAGGGCTACAAACTGCAATTTTTTATGCCATAATTTGGTTGTGTTCTTAAGGTATCTGTTATTTCAATTCTGTTTGTCTTTAACTATATTGAATTTGACAAGTTTTGGATTTTAAGCTTGCCGTGATAGGTGTTATTCAGAAGATGTGACTATGTTGTGGCTGGCTTCATTTTACAAAAAATGTTGTGTTTCTGATCGTCGCCAAATAGGCTGAATGGATTTATTTTGGACCAAGGAAAATGTCATAGTTATGTAGTTGAAATATAAGAAAATTGCTTATTATAGTATTGACTGATGTTGATCCCTTCATCCATATCTTAAAAGAAAGTGTCACTTTTCTATCTTTTGCTTGCGGAGGCAGCTTTGCTTCCTTATTTTACTTGAGGTTCGCATCAGTTTGCAGATATAGAATGAGATATATGCTTATAATCACCTAAATGAAATGCAAATGGTATAAAGTTTCTTCTTTTCTCGAATTCCATTGGGTTGAATTATTTCTGTTATGTGAAGCAGTCAGAGATAGTACCGAGAAACTCTAATCTTCTTTTACTGATGACTAAATCCAATGCTAATGCTATACTTGATAGGAATGCTACATATTTGTATACTCTTGTTTGGAAGTGTCTCAATGTCGTTTAAAAGTTTCTTCACTTTGTATTTGCCGTGTGGCAGGACAATCAATTCATCGACATGTTTTACAAAGCATTGCTGAAAGTGCATGAACGGTGTTGGTGATAGCTTTAACAGTGATGATACCATTGTAAATATAAGATTTCACAGGAGGATGAATTTGTACGTATCTGTGGCATTGTTTACATGAAATGGCGGGAGTTAGCAGTTTCATCTTCCAATTTAAACATATCCGCCATTTTTTACTTTTGTGTTGTGATGAAATTACACACCTCTGGATCGAATTTTTCTAGTTGATTGTTAATTCAGGTGGGGTCAACATGTCTTGGAATTAGCATCGATTGGAAAGAGAGCTGTATATCGAATTTTATTTCATCTTTTAGGGTAAACATGTTGAATATCTACACTGTAATCTAGTGTGCTTAGCAGTTCTATATTGCAAATTCCTGTTTGCGTCTGTATGAAACTTGGATTTTGACAATTCAAGCATTCTCAAATGATGTTGAACTTGTAGGTGAAAGAATAACTGCGTATGCATGTAATTTTTCTATGTTGCTCAGCATTCAATTGTTCCTACTTCCTTTAGAGGTTCAGTAAGTTGGACGCATTATACCACTTTATTCTGAGATACTTCTCTTGTTTGCTTGGTCGAACAAGAGGAAAAGTGTGTGAATGCATGTCAGAAGCCACAAACTTGCCCAGGTACTGGGATAAATGTATCTTATCATTAAAGCAAAGGTCTTCGACTTACAAACAGTGTTCTAAAAAGCGCGCTTAAGCATCGTCAAGGCGGGAAGCGAGGTGAAAATGATTTGACTCGAGCCTGAGCGGGAATTAAGTGGTCAATGACAATGCTCATCTAGGCGTTTTTAGGCAAGCCTAGTTATTAGGGACTTAGGCGGGCCTCTGCCTCATGTCCAAATTTTAAGGGGGTTCAATTTTTTTTATTTTTATAAATAAAACTCACAGCCTAAATTCAGTAGTCCACAATTCCTTCAAATTTCAAAAATTCCTGAGAAGACGGAAGAACGGCGCAAAACCTCTCAATTTCTCCGCACACCGCACTGATTTGGATATCAAGTATATATAACATTAAGAGGTTATTATGCTTTACATTATATTTGTAATTTTGAGGCATCTGATTCTTGATATTTTGTGAATTCTTAGTAAATTTTGCTTACAATTCTTCTTTTTCTTTGTAGTTTTCCTTCAATCAATCAAATGTTTTGGAATTTGGATAATAAATATATTGTACTATAAATTTTACTATTCCGACATCAAAATGAAATAAGGGAACCCGAGAATGATGATTTTGTATCGAACGATACAGATGGCGAATTAGATGACAAGAAGATATTGAATTGGAGTCCAATAAAGAGTTAGATTAGATAAGATTTAAACTACAAGTTATACGTTATGTAATTATGATTTTGAAACATATATTTATGTAGGAATTATTAAGTAAATATAGTATTTTATAATTTTAGATATTTGGTATGTATTATTTGAATTATTGAATTTTTAACAATGATTAAAAATTAAAAATTAAAAAATATTTTTTTACGCCTATGCTTCGCCTAGGCTCGTAAAGCTTGAAACTTGACATTCACGCCTCGACAATCTTTATGCTTTTTAGAACACTGCTTACAAATGTAGCAATA
This sequence comes from Fraxinus ornus, assembly GCA_903798235.1. Taxonomy (NCBI): domain Eukaryota; kingdom Viridiplantae; phylum Streptophyta; class Magnoliopsida; order Lamiales; family Oleaceae; genus Fraxinus; species Fraxinus ornus. The sequence continues at coordinate 17,029 of CAIGRF010038775.1, read as the reverse complement.
TTTAACATTTTTAGGGTTTAAATAGAGCCTTAAATGCTGTTCTTGTCAAAGGCAAAAATGCTTAGCACAGCGTGCACCTTAAAGATGTTCAAATATATTATTATCTCACACTTTTACAATGCAATATGTTGGGATATATATATAGTTAAATAATAAAGCTATACAAGGGAAATCAGCTGCACAAAGAAGATGCATGATTCAGGGAATAGCTGTGCGTGAATCATGGAGTTTGTTTGGAGAAGATTTGTCTTGACTGCTGGAATTAAGTTGCCTGATTGAAGGAG
>CAIGRF010038737.1:60107-82912 GCA_903798235.1 Fraxinus ornus | reverse complement strand
TTTTTTTTTAAAGGTGTTTCTATTTAGAAAAATATAATGCCATTGTATAATATACTAAAATTAACAAACTAGATGTGTGTAAAATCTCGGGATTTTCTAAATTACTGAGCAAAAAGAAAGATGATTTTATTTTTCTAGGAACATTGTGCGATATTTAAAATAATTTTTAGGGACATGGTGTTACCGTTTAGAATAAGTTAATTAATGATAAAAGTAGAAATAAGTAATTTGATGTTACAATTTAATATAAGTAGATCGAGATGTTAAAAGTGAAATATTATGGATAAGTGGATAAATATTAATAATCTTATACATAATATTGGCAAAAATGATAATACCAAACACAATTACAAAATAAGATATCTTCCAAATTCTCAAATCAATTTGGTTAAGCTAGTAGCCAATAGGTGATGAAAAATAATTTAGTAGCTTACTTTCGATAAATAGACTACCAAGATAATAAAGTTACTAACTTTTCACAGCCAGATTTAATTATTTAGAGATAAATAAAATAGTAAAAATTCTGCCAGCGACGTGAGCCACAATGGGGTTGTCATGTGGCACGAGAAGTGTGGACCCTCATTTGTGTTGACCAGGCTTGCTTATACGTGTTGATCCCTCATTCCCTTGAACTCTGATTTTGACTGTTTATCATTATATAAAGTCTAGTTTAACCTCGTAAACAGTTTACAACATGTGAGAAGTATAATGATGAATATGTGTTACAGGTAAATACAATTCATAAAACAACGTATAAAACTCTACAAGGTGAGCGTTCAACCTTAGTAGCCGGGATGAATTGTTTCTCACTTTTGCCATTGGTTCTTATGGACGCGAAGATAAGCTAGAAAAAAAGGATCTTTCTAATTCACATATCTCTCTCGAAAAATGCATTGTTGCACTACTTATCAAAGATATATTATAGTATGCATAACGTGAAGAGTCGTTCATTAATTCCGGGAACTCGCTTGGACCTTGTTAGAGCTCCATTTTATCAAAAATTCAGGGGTCGTTCTTTCGTGTTTCGATTTTTCGTTTTGAATGTATTTTGGGTTTTGTGTTTTAAATGTCCATTTTGAGATTGTTGAAATTTGTTCTTTTTGTCATTTTGAAAAGTTATTTTAAAAAATAAAAAAGTCGAAAACTTGTTCCCCTCTCTCTCTCTCTCTCTCTCTCTCTCTCTCGTCTCCCTCGCAAGGTCGTCTGAGCCAAAGACCACGGCGGAGCTGTCGGGGTGGTAGGGTTCATGACGGTCGATGGTTTTGGGTCGTGTTGGTGGTGTGTGGTGATTTTGGGTGCGTGATGTGCAACGATTTTGGGTCGCAGCTGTGGCTGTGGCTGTGGCGATGGTGTGCGCCGTTTTGTTTATCTTCTGATGTTTTGGCGACGTCGCTAACGGTGGTTGTGGCTGTGGTGTGCGGGTGTGCGACGATTTTTTTTTCTGCTGTTGTGGCGGCGTCGTCGGCGATGGTGTCGACGATTGTGGCTGTGGCGGTGGTGTGCGACAATTTTTTTCTTATGCTGTTGTGACGACGTTACCGACGGTGGTTTTGGCGGCGTCGATGGTGTTGTGCAGTGCAGTCGGCGATAGCAGTGGTCTTTGTAGGTGGTGTAACTGAAAACAGTCAAAATAAGTTTTGAAAATTTTGGCTTGATTTTAACTAAAAACACCCAAAACGATATTTTTTACGTTTTCGATTTTCTTTGTAAATTTTAAACTCGTTTTCGAAAATTCATTTTTGAAAATAGGTAAGTAAACGTGTTTTCACTGTTTTAGAAAATTGAAAACGGAAAAGAGAGCAATCTCTCATTTTTCAACAACGCATTCTCCAATAAAACAATTTTACACGTAAATTGAGAATTTTCTTTACTTTTTAACGACACATTCTCCAAAACTCACTATTCATAAATACAGTTTTCCTCTTCAAAATGGGGCTCAAATAAGTGCTTAATTAGTAACCAAATTATTATGTGAAGTGTCGTTCATTAATTTTTGGAACTCTCTTAATTAGTGACCACATTGTTATATTGAAAGGTGTTGGTTTCGAAAACCATTTTTAGAAAAAATGATTGCCTTTAATGCAAATATTGAACTCCTCCTTAAAATTGTCAATCTCCTAAAACTCCACAATTCTTTCTCGACGTATTTCTGATTACAGGGACGAATGAAAGGACGTTTCGAATTTGAGTTTGATTTTCACACTTACTTTATGGTTTACTTTGTGTTCTTAACACGAGATAAAGTGAGAAGAAAAGAAAGAGCTCTCAGAAAAGTATTTTAAGTAAATTTGTGTTCTGTGTTCTTTTTTGAGTATTTGAGGAGTCCTATTTATAGTTGAAAAATGTAACTTTATTTTAATTTCTTAATTAAAAACCAAAATCATGCACATCAATAGGATGAGGTGGCACCATTTTCCTAGGAGAGAATTTCTCTTCCACTTCCTCTAATCAAATAACAATTCGAAATTAATTTAAATAATTAAATTTTAATTATTTACCATTATTCACATGTAACTGAACTTAAATGAATACTCCATGTTGCAGATAATAATATGATCATTATTACACTGTACGATTAGATTTTTTTATTATTTATCATTATCCACGTGTGATTGAATTTAAATGACACTTCATGTTGCAGATAATAATGTGATTATCACGCTGTATGATTTCAAATTAATTTAAATAATTATATTATTTAAAATAAAGTTAATTCAAATAATTAAATTGCGAAAATCAATTAGAATTCATAACTCTAAATAGTAGTTTTAGTTCTTTGCCAAGCGTTTAATCATATTCTATTTAAATAAAATTCTAAAAATTGAAAAAAAAAATTAAAAAAACAATTCAGAAAATTCAAGAGAAATAAAAATTTGAGATATCAAAAATAAAATTTAAAAAAAATCTAATAAAATAAAAAAAATACTATTATATAAATTCAAGAAAAATAATTTTTTAAAAAAAGAATTCAAACTCTTAATGATTATTTACCTAAAAAAATCTAATAAAAATATGATTAAATGAACATGGATAAAAATTCCGAGTTAACGTCATTAATTTTTATTTTTTGTTATTATTTATTTTTATTTTACCTTTGAAGCGGGAAGAAAATATTGTAAGATTCACTAAATTTAAAATGTATATATATTACTTGTGAATATATTAATATAAATTTGTTCTATTTTATTGAGTATTCAAATTTTAAGAAATAAAATACCAATAAATAATTTCTAAAAAATTCAAAACTAAAAGATATTTTCCTATTTTCCGTTTTAAGATATAATTTTTGAGAATGATAAAATGAACGCATTTTAGCAAACTTAAACCCTCGAAACAGAAACCTAAAAATGAACTAAATACTAAAAATTGAAATACAAACAAAACAAGTCCTAAATTTCGCTTTTTAATCGTGAAATCAAATAGGTTTTACACCTGAAGTCTGGTAAGAAAGTGCTTTGCCATTCGTATATCCAATTTATACACTGGACAATAAGAAAGTGCTTTGCCATTTGTATATCCAATTTATACACTGGACAGTCAAAAAATGATTGGATAAAAAAAAAAATTAAACTGTCAAATGACAGTTTGCCATGCAGCAAAGTTTACATTGAGATTACAACCTAGCATGATTCGCTAAAAAATTACTGAGAAATTAACTGCCTTTTGCATCAAAAATCTTGAACACAAAATTTTAATAAATAAATTTGTTTATTTTATATAATTAACGTGATATCAGATCCCCTAGTTGCAAATCAACCAGGAAATAAGCTTAGAAGACTTACAATTAAGCTTTTAGATGTTCGACTTGGCTGCAATGGACATCTGGAAGACTGACAAAGAAAAATTACAGTAACGATGGCGGAAAATTGAAAAAAAGAAAAGAGAGATATACCAAAATAGCCACGGTTTACCCCCTTCAAATTACTGAACAATAAAAATTATTATACTGTAATTAATATGAGAAATTCGTGGGTATTTTGGATCAAATCTAACAAAACAATATACCTTAATTAAAGAACAGATTAATCTACTTGTTGTGAAGAGGATCTGGGCAGTTGGGTATGCTCCTTTGACTGTCAAAAAATCTACCATTTTGACTGGAAACTCTGCCGTTGAAGTACCGGCGAAAAATTTCTGTTTGCTTTTTGGTGGATTCCATTGTTTGGCTCAGTTTTTCCTCTAACGCTGCACGTTCTTGCAATATTCTGATAGCCCCAACTTTGATTTCAGTGTAGAACCAAATTTGCAGCAGTGAGATGATGAGCAGCGCCATAATTCTTCTTCTTCCGCCGGAAAATGACATCGCCGGAGAACCCGAATAAAGATCAAGAAAATCTATAACCTTTCTTGTTTTTCCGGTGAGTTTGGACAAGTTTTGGTCTTTCCGTTGAAATTCCTACCCTTTGGCCCAATTCTAATTCTCTCTGTATATTCTCACATACACCAGCACAAGTATTGTGAATTGACGGCTTTGTTTTTCACATTATACGCTACATGTAGAGAGAGAAAGAGAGTAGTCACTCATGCAACAGAGGGACCCACTGATGGGAACATATATCAGACTAGCAGCGTTTTCATGTTGTGGACAATGTAGTTTAGACCAAATTTGATTAAACGGAGCAATAATCTTTGAATAAAAACCCGTGTTACCACATTTTCCAAAGTAAAAATTTCAGCAACGGTCCCAATCTTTACTTTTGAAATTTTCTGCCAGAAACCATACAGAATGCTCACATGGGAATGGGTTCCATGTAAATTAAATATTGTGAAAATAAATGGAGCCCACTTCCATGTGCGTATTCTATTTTTGTTTTCGGCAAAAATTCTTTCTATACATATAGATGTTATCTTTACGTTTTTACAGATTTTATTCTAATTTTCAATTTGTACTAATGAACGTCCTTAATCTTTCATAAATTAGCAACCGAGATCCAAATTGATGGATTTGACAGTTAGTTGAATAAGAAAAGTGGACTTCGACCAAGTTTTACCAAATTGAAAAGAGTAAAATAGTAAATTTACATATTTCCAAATATTGACAATTAAAATAATAAAATTTAAAAAAAATGAAAGAAATCTATCCCACCTCCAACCCCACCCCATGAAAAAACAAAAGGGCCAGCAGTCGGCACCCCTAAGGCAATAACTTCAACTTCGAAAACGTCATATTTTGGACTATATCAAAAAGGTAATAAAATCCCAAAAGTGAAACAAAAAATGTCAAAAATTAAGAATTTCTTGTAGTGCTTTGAATTTTGTAAGAGACTTGAAGTCAGAGCAATTATTTTTCAAGTGTTGAGTTTTCGAATTTTTGATATTGTCAAGGCTTAAAAACGTAGAGAGTTGCGAGATTTGCGGCGGCTAGTCACGACGACGGCTCCCGACAGCGATTCGTGGACATTGTATTGTGCACAAACGTGGAGCTGATATTCTCCACGGTCCATGGTTTTACTAGACGATTATGCAATTGCTCCTCCTTTGTCAGTTAGTTATCTATTTTTAATTCTACAAATATTTGGTTTGTGGTGAATTTTCAATTGTTTTTTGGAGAGAAATTTTCAGTTTTCATATCAATTTTGTGGCTGATTAATGAGCTGGAAGGTCGATAAATGTGAAAATTTAGAGCTATAACGAGGGAGATGAAGTGAATGGCGATGAGAAAAGTGAGAGTTTAAGAAAGGTGGAGATGAAACGATGAGTAGCAGGATGTGTTTTCCCCATTTTTGTGTAGGTGGGGGTGGATAGGGTGGGAAGAAATAGATACGAAGAGGTTGTTTTATTTTTATTTTTTATATTAAAATTTTAAAGTTATTATTTTACACTTTTAAAATTTGTCAAAATCAACTTCTCTAATCAACTAATGGTCAAATGATCCATTCATTTGGACCCAACTGCTAATTTATGAAAAGTTAGAGACTTTCGTTGGTACAAATTGAAAGTTATTGTAAAGTTCTGCAAAAAAATTAAAAGGGTGTTTGGTGTGAATTAAAATCAAATTTTTGGTGGATTGTGATAGAAGTTTTTGAAATTTGTGGTTGAAAAGATGTGAGACCCATGAAAGATGTGGCTGATATTGATTGTTTGACTTTGACTTAGATTAAAATCGAATTTTAATCCGGCCCAAACAGGCCATAGATATCACTGCTGCAATTTTTCCTTGACCAAATTATTTTCCCAGTGCTACGTGTGAGATGTTAATATGGGGAAATACAAAATCTAAAAGTTAATTATTATTATTATTATTTTGGCTTCTATTTAAAAATGCATTTATTTATTTATTTTATGTATATTACAATAGTTTTGTTTATATTGTTTAGTGGGATGGGATTTTATTTCATTATATGCTTCACCTTAATCATCATTTGAGCAAGTAAAATTTTGGTCTCTCTTATTTGACTAGATAAACAAATTTCAAATCCAAAACAAAATCGTCAGTAAATGCCAAATTGTATCACATGGTAGGACATAACTAATAATTAATTAAGACGTTTGAAATGATAAGCTATTATCATTGACCAATCATTTTTATTTTTACTTCTTTTCCCTTGTGCACCAGCTTGAAAAATGGTACTTAAAATTGATGAAGAATGAGATGGAGGATGGAGGCTGCTAGATTTATCTTGCCGGGAATCTTGTTGCGTTGTCTATAAAGAATTCTCTAACGAATGAATAGTATACGTAGAATATATAGAAAATTTATGCATAATCACAGCTCTGATCTTATCACATCAACGGTGGAAATTTTTTACTTATGTTTGTACAAACTTGTTTATACAAACCTAGTTCCGTTTGGGTGAATTATGAGAATTGTTAAAATCATTTTTTTAAATAATAATTTTATGTACATATTTCGATGCCTTTTTTTTTTTTTTTTACTTAGCTCTTATTTGGTGCAGTTTTTTACAAAATCTATTTTCAAGAAGCCTACAGCATACAAATCTTTAATCCAACGACTTGATGAGCTTGTGCCATGTCACTATAAATGGGCCTTCATTATTTTCCAAATTTAAAAAGTGGAAATTACTCGGCTTCAAGCATTTCAAATTTACAGTCCAAAATTTAAGATGAAAAGGTTTTATAATCAGAAATCAGGTATTAAACTAATAATTAAATATTCATTATTTTAATTACAGCTAATAATTAAATATTTTTAAGTTCAAATTATAATTGGCAATTTATAAATTTGTAATTGACAATTTCTTTAATCAAAATCAAGTTCTGGTTGAATTGTATTAGGAGTTTATCAAATTGTAATCAAAGTCAAAATATGAGTTATAGAATCCTAATTAAAATCAAAAGAGTTGAGTTGGTAGTATAGTCCTTGAAGGAATTCAAGATTATCACATATGATCATTGGAATGCATTTAGAAATCCAAAGAGTGTCAAAGAGATGTACAAATTATGCTCCAAATTCTCAGTCACAATATACAACGCATTTTTCACATAGAAAATATTGAAACTTGGATAAGGCTATTCTATAATAATTGTAGCCCTTTGAGTATTTTAAATCACCTCAATCGGATACCGTAATAGAAAGTTATGATAAAAATACTGACGATTGCTCAGTTGGTGCTTGCCTGTCGCTGGCTTGGAGCTCGAGCGACAGGCCGACGTTCAGAATTCTGTTTTGTTTCAAACACTTGGTTTTTCAATCATTTTCATCCCAAACACTTTTCCCAATATATATCCCATCATATGAACGTCCAAAAGTGCAATGAATCATATTTTTTATGGAGACCATTCATTTGAAAATTCAAAACACATTCATAGATTCAAAGATTTAGCCACCGTATTATTTGAGCTATAATTTCATCCAACCATTGATTTGTTGATTTAGTCATATTGTTTCATATTAAACCACAGATCAAAACACACAAAATCTTTTGATCAAATACCAAACCATTTAATCTATTGGAGATAAATCGATACCAGAGATCGGGAGTTGTTGTAGAAGCACAAATTCAAGAGGACTAAGGTGAGATAGCAGGAGTTGGGATCTGGCGTCAGGAGCACATAGTCCAGGAAGGATAAGGTATAAATCAGGAGTCAGAATTTGTTTTGAAGGAGCACACTCCCAGTAGGATCAAGGGTGACTGCAAGAATTGATGTTAGAAGTTCTACGAGATAAATGGATCTGTACTGTACTCTAAGTTTGTTTCGATTTATAGTTGATTATTGACTAGCAAAGTGCCCAGGAGTTTTTACCCATTTAGGGTTTCTCCGTGATCATTTTTGGTGTTCTTTACTGCTTTAATTATTGACTGTGGTATTCAAACTTAGAATATATTGACTTGTTTAATCTAATCATCTAGAAACAATTAAAAAGAGATTTGTTGCTTTTAATAATGTAATTCCACACGTGTCTAAATAATTTAAAACTTTCAAATATTAAGTATGTTAAATATATAAGGCACGTTTCTTTAAATATCGTCATTCAAACTACTTATTATATTAAGTTTCATTATTTTCCAAATCCCTTCTTATCACAAACCGAACCGACCCGGCTCTTATCCCAAACCGACCCAACCCGAATTGGGTCGGGTTGATTTTGGGCCAAATACGAAATAGAATTACCTCCAGTCCTCCATTGCCAAGTCTAAAACTGAAAGGAGACTCCTTCACAATAATTACTCCTCCCGCTGAACTAGCTGTGGAAGAGAACAAAAACACCAACTTGTTGGTAACATTAAGCCGTTCCTCATCATTCACGTAGTCCTCGGCATTCAGCAACTCATGATGGTGGATCTGAAAGTAGTAGTGCTCCCATTGCTTGCCCTTACGGTGGCGCTCGATGTCAGCTATCAGGGAGTCAAAAGGGACAGGTTCGTGGTGGTGGTGGTGGGGTTCCGCCGTGAAGTTGAAGTTGGACCTGAGTATAAGGCGGCGGTGTCGTCGACCACCTCTACACGAAAAGGGTATCGACACTTTCAAAGACGACATTGAACTCGAGAGAGGGAGTTCCATCTCCCCAATATTCAAAAATGACATTGAAAGATCCAAAGTCGCACTCGTTATCTTCTTAGAAAACTTTCCTCTTGGTGTTTAGATGAGATTGTTATGATCGTTTCCAACCTGAGTAGAATGCATGATAACTTTAGAAGGATCCACATAGTAGAATGAAGAGTAGTATTGCAGAGAAGATTTGCAAAGGGGAGATTGAAAGTAGATCTGCTGTAGTTGGAGTACTTTGGGGTTGAAATAATTGTGGTCGGGTCGGTTTGTACTAAACTGACCCGACCCGTTTCGGGTAAATTTTATTTTACCCAATCCGACCCGTATGTATCCTCTAAACCGAACCGAACCGACCCGTTTCAAGTTGGGCCGGGTCATTTTTTCGGGTTGTGATTTTGAAGCCCACCCCTAATACAGAGGCCGTGAATAACATACCCTTTGTTTCTCATTATTCAAAATGTAAGTAAAAATAAATGTAATTGAAATCTTCCTTTTGCCTCAAAGATTTTGCTTTCGTCCAATAGTATAAATAGAAGCTTAGTTAGCAATGGGGAAAAAACAAATGAAAGAAGTGATGTGAAGTGTGTGGGAGACATGTCCAAGGAATTGTAATATCAATGTAGCATCCATAAAACTATCTTGGAATAATAATTATTAAATTATTCAGCATTCACACACGGGATTTGCTACAAGTATTCACAAGCCCCCGTCAGGTTACACACATGGGGGCACTTTTTTTTTAAAAAAATACGATGGGGTGGGGCCCGCGGCTATAGTTAGGGGCCTGTAAGGCCCCTGTGAAAAAACTGCCCCGTTCGCAGGGTTTAATCCTTCACATAAATCATATAAGAGAGTTTTAGCATTGTAAAATGTTGTCTCATGTACATTGATGTGTATATTGTACATAGATATTCTAAATACTTCCCACTATTGCATGTGTTTTTTTTCCATGCAACAAGACCTAATTCTTAAGGACCTAAAGTATTGTATTCTCATGATATCAAAGCACAATTCTAACTAGGAATCTACTCTCGATCCCAATTATCCGAGCTTGTTCCAACAACTGCTGCAACAATGATAGTCGATGCCACAAAACACAAGCAGCCCCCTCCTCTCTAATCATGGGCTGCTACCTTAAACTCGCTCATCTCTCCTAATATCTCAGCTCTAGCTCCTTTTAAATAAACAATATATAAGAGCTTTGACTATTTTTCTCAATGAAGGTTGACCTTATAAGATTGAATATAAAGTCTTGGGGTTTGTTTGAGCCCCATTTTTTAGAAAGGGTAAATGGCACAAAACCTCATAATCTTTATTCCTATTGCGGAATATCCCCTATCCTTTCATTTTGGCAAATATTCCCCTATATAACCTTTTTCATACGAAATACGATATTTTTATCCATTTTCTCAATAAGACCTTGTGAAATAATGAATATATCATCTTTTTTAAATAAAAAAAAAGTCGATCCCAATTATCCTTGGTTGTACCAACAACTGCTGCAACAATGATAGTCGATGCCACAAAACACAAGCAGTCCCCTCCTCTCTAATCATGGGTCGCTTACCTTAAACTCGCTCATCTCTCCTAATATCTTGGCTCTAGCTCCTTTTAAATAAACAATATATAAGAGCTTTGACTATTTTTCTCAATCAAGGTTGACCTTGTAAGATTGAATATAAAGTCTTGGGGTTTGTTTGAGCTAGAAAGTGTAAATGGCAGAAAACCTCCTAATCTTTATTCCTATTGTGGAATATCCCCTATCCTTTCATTTTGGCAAATATTCCCCTATATGACCTTTTTCATACGGAATACAATATTTTCATCCATTTTCTCAATAAGACCTTATGAAATAATGAATATATCATATTTTTTAAATAAAAAAAATAAAAAAATAAAGAAGAAAAAAAAAATAAAGAATTAATTGCAATCATAGTCTCAAAGTTTTCAAAAAAGTGTAAACAAGTCCTAAATAAATAATTCAAAAAATTAAATTAAAAGTAAAAATCTCTCTCTCTCTCTCTCTCTCTCTCTATCTCTCTCTCTCTCTCTCCCCTATCTTCTTCCTCCTCCCACCACATGGAATCAATTTTTGCATCAAGTTGTTCATCATTTGAAGGGGGTGCTTGAAACTAAGATTTGCATCTTCAACATCATTGGGATTCTGATCATTGAGCACAATGTTTTATTGAAAAAATGGAAGAAAATGTAGTATTACGCACGAAAAAAGTTATATAGGGGGTATTCCGCAAAAATAAAAGCATATGGGGTATTTTGCTATAGGGGCAAAGGTTAGGGTGGAGATTTTTTCCATTTACCTTTTTGGAAAAATAGATTTGTAAGAATGATTTTTTGAAGAATGCGTAGTTAAAAAGTAGTAAAGTTGAAAGTTTATATGAAACTATTTTATTAGAAGAATACAATTAAAAATGAGGAGAATCACTCTAAAAAAAAGTCAAACATGGACCAAATCCTAATACTAATAAGTTTGTAACCTATTATTGGTTTTTCTTTGGGGTTGAAATTCACGTGTCTAAGAATGAAAAGACACCCCTTTTCATCAGAGGTTTGAACTCTACAACAGTGTCCGAAAGTACAAAACCCCAAAACAAACATTTCTGGATTGTCGGATTTTTTTCCAAAATTCGCAGAAAAAATGTTGGAATCTGACACTGAAATAGAAAACCAAAAGAAATTAAATTTTGCAGTGTGAAAAGCCAATTATTATCTGACTTCTGAATGCAATAAAGTAGAAATCCTTTTAGCTTTGTGCCTTAGTTTTGTTCTTCTCTTCGTGTCTTTTACTGTGCATTTTAGGCATTTTGTAACAGCACATTAAATCTGTGGGGTGTCTTTTACTAATCCATGTAAACTTTTCTTGTTGGGTTTATACCTGCTTTTGCCATTTTCTTCTTGCCCCTATTCGAATCTCTTTCTTCCTTGTACCCGTGTCCAGTTTATAGTGCTGCAAAATTCTTGGTGAAGAGAAAACTATCCAATAATCTTTCGAACTTTAAATTAAGAACGAGTTGTATTTCAGCAGCATATACGTTGGCATACTGATTTTTATTGGATCTAAACTGGACACTAATCCGCAACTAGTTGGTCGAGGAGGCTAGAGGTGTAAAGATGGCTCACATAATGAAACCTCTACTTACAAGTTGTGATGCAAAACTGAAATGCTGATGTGACAAAACCTGATTGGCCAATTTGATAAATTTTTTGCATGATTTTCACCATGCACCTAGTATTTCATAAAATACATAGTGACTATTTTGGTCCATTCACAACAGTACTTAAAATAGCTACCTTTACAAAAACATTATGGTCCATTCATACCATGATTCAACTCCAATTGGAAGAAAATGTCCCAAGATAAATTGAAAACTTTCTACTCCTGAAGCTGATTTTTGCTGCAACTATGCTAACCATATATACTGAAATAAATATCACGCGATAGCAGAACTGCAGATCATCTTGTTATACAATAGCAGGCTTGTAAGAGGATAACGAGACACCAGGAATAAAAGTTCTGAACTCTTTCTCTCATAAGCAAACTCTAAGCACGCGCAGCCATTCCGACTGTTGAAGCAGCACGATTAGCTTTGTGAGCTGGCTGTGTTGTCGCTTTAGTGAAGTACATGTAGTAATAGACGTTAAGGATCATAGTTGCAACCACGAAGACTGCTCCAGAAATGAATACACCTTTTCGTAATGCATCACAAGAAAAGTTATCTGCATAGACCATATTCCGATATTTGGTGTGATAGGCATTATTCCTTGCACCAGCTATTAGACATGCTTCTGCCACCAGGAATGTCATCCTGCAGAATTTCACTTTTTTTTTTAAAGAAAAATTTAAATGGCACTCTTGCCAGAATTTGTAAATGTAATTTATGTTGGATCCAGGTGTTGAAACAGACGAAGCGATCCAAAAACTCACCATAGCAAAATATAAAGCATTGAAATAAAGAGAATGAAAAAGAAAAAGAGAACAAAGCAAGACGAAAAATATCAGTAAAGAAGGTGGGTGGATAAATATGCAGTATCTTACCATGATGATACAAAATATATTATGGTCCAGGCACGGTTACCCCCCGGTGCTAAAGGTCTTCCAAAACACATGCATTTTGTCACACCCATAAGCAATGACTCACTTGAGAGAAGAAACAAGAAAGCCCCCGCTCCATATCCAGTGGCTACATCTGACTCATAAATGCAGTATGTTCGATTGGTGAAGTCATCGTTATGTAGTACTCCCTGCCATACAAGGAAAAAGTTGAATATGAATATCATGCCTGAAAGAGTTACCATTGTATGAGAATTATGAAATGAAACAATTTCAAAGTACTACAGACTCAGCCAAATCCTGTCCATACCCCCCCCCCCCCCCCCCCGCCAAAAAAAATAACAATTTCAAAGTACTACAGACTCAGCCAAATCCTGTCCATCCCCCCCCCCCCCCCCCCCCGCCAAAAAAAAAATGAATAAAAGGAAAAATAAGAGAACAGGTTCAATTGGTGGTATCGTCAATATTTTTAAATGTAGACTCTGGTTCTGCAGCAGCAGCAGAGTTTGGATTATAGAGACGAGAATTTCAACTAAAATTTCTAGAATGCGTCTATCCTTTCTCTTATATAGGCATTGGAAAAAGAAAGAACAACACAAGTACACAACAATAACATTAACATTAATAATAACAACTACAACAACAATAATAATATGATCATAATAACTAGAAAAATAGAATACTTGCATTGTCTACTTGTAGTGATTTTGAAGAACCCAAATCTAAATCTGGATAGTCCTTCCCTCGTACTATTACGTCATGTAGCAAGAAAAATACTCATGTAGCGTTAAAGAAGATGGAAGTTGAGTAATTTCTTGCTCAGCAGCAATATACAAGGAGCATCACAGTTTAGAGGTTCCTTGGGCATCCAGATATAGTCACTAACGCTGTGTAGCTAGTGACTGTATACTCTTGTGGACAATTTGGGTATGCTTATCTAAGCCAAGGATTGTGGGTATCATGGAAAATGGCTGGGTTTAGCAAAATGAAGTGGTGAACATATATCCACAGGCCAAATGATTGTTGATCCAGGACTCGTCAAGGAAGCAAACAAAGGGAACTGTTCTCTCTTTGTATTCATCCAGCAATGCATACAAAGATTAGGACTTCTACTTTTCCTGAAGGGAAAGATTGCTCTGTGCCATTCATCTTCAAGAATATTGGGGTTAACTGATCATAGATTGCTATGACAAGAATTTCCCTGTAAGGTTTAATCGGAAAACCAGTCAAACCTAGAGATCAAATCTCTCAAGCACAAAAGTCATCAGCACAACCGATTTTACAAAATTCTGCCCTGTGGATATACTTTTGGGCTATTAAATTTTTCTCAAGCAACTGTTTTTACATGCTCTTAGGATAATGCCTTCCCCATTTCACCAGAGTATTCATTTCCCGTGAATGGAGAGGGTCAGTGAAAATGACATGCATTGACAACTGAAAAGAACCTATTGCCTGAGCTGGAGGACAAATTTTTGAGATCACTGACGTATACGATATTGAGTGGAAATCATCACTCATCACCTCAATTCGGACCACAACTTTCCCCCAATGCAATGAAACATATACAGTTCACACGGTGAGAAACCAAGTTGTAAGAGGTGTAGATGCCTCCAGAGAAAGGTTTCACAAGAAAAGTCCATAACATGAATCGGACAACAAACATGCTAGTTGTGAGGCAAAAAATTGAAAGTGGAGAGTCTGCATTGAATTTGATCAAGATACGAGGAGAAAGAATAGAAAGTAGAGAGTGCATCGATAATTGAAAAGGTCCAAAGGAAAGAACAATTTCCCTTTTACCCAATATTGACAAGTCTCAGATGTCAAAGAATGACAGTCGTTCATCAGCCTAATGGATGCATATAATTACAATCAGTTACAAATACATCATAGATTGAGAAACAACATTATCTATTATTGAACAAAGCATCAATGGTTACAAAATCATGTCTATTGGCATATAAATGTGATACCAGAACTAGAGTCTAATCAATCAACGTTTACTAGAAAGTTGGAAAAAACCAATTGATGTGTACATCAACATTATACTAGCATCACAGGCAGGGGCGGACGCAGACTTTTAAGTTAAGGGGGGCACAATCGAACTTGCAAAGAAGTTGGGAAAAATTTTACAATCGAAAATTTACGTCCAAAAAAACCATACCTCATGTAATTTTGCATCCGAAAATTTACATGGGATATGACTTTTTCGATGTAAAATTTCGAAAATTTTTGATGTCATATTCCATAAAATGATGAAAATTACATTGAGAAATTTGTATTGCAAAAAATAATTAATGTTAATGAAATAATTGATTTTTTTTTTTTTTTAAAATGCGAATTAGACGCTTTCTTTAAGATTTACGTTTAACGTATTTTTAACTATTTTCGATAACTGTTTGGACTATTCGATATACCAATAATATAGTTCTCGAAATAAGTTTTGAGATAACATAAACAATTTGTAGATTCGATTAGCATACGATCACAGGAGAATTTTTAAAATTGGTATGTCATCGAAATTCAAATTTATGTGATTTTGCCCCTGTTTAATGGAGATTAAAATCATATTTTTAGTAAATTTTGATAAAAGTTAAATAGTTATGGATTCCATAAAATATGTAATTAAAATTAATTGTTAAGTTTGATTAAGATTAAAATTTAGATTCCAATCGTTACCAAACCTGATTTTATAAATTTAAAAAATAAAAATAAAAATAAAATCTCAAAAGTTAGGGGGGCACGTGCCCTCCAGGACCCCCCTGGGTCCGCCAGTGATCACAGGACACATCTCCCACCTGCACAGACTTTTCAGATTCTCAAAAAATACATAATAGGCCTAAATCCTACTGAAACATCATGGTAGTGACCTTAAGAAAGTTCTTGGAACATCTACTCGAGGGCTTGAATGCAAATACTGACAGTGCTGTTAAGCGAGTCAACTTATGTGAAAAAAGTGTTGATTGATCGACATGCGGTATACAATCAGTTTATATTCTGAGGTCTAGAAGGTCTGGACATCATCAAGACATGAAAAAGTACCTCACTTCGACATTGATTCTCGACATTGATTCTCTTTAAGCCCGGCAAAGGAATACCTCTAATCTTGTTTCTCCCTATCTTTGAAGCCTCAATTAGTTTAGCCCTTTACATGAAAATACAAAGACATGTTGCGTAGGATGCAACGAACAAGAATGAAACTTGAGAAGAAAGGAGAGGGAATCCAAAGAAATTTTAGGGAAAGATATGAGTTTATTCAATATCCAAGTCTAATTATTACAATACATAAACCCTCTTTATATAGGTTTCAAGTTAACTAATTTAAGTAGGAAACAAAATCCTAGAAAATCTATAAAATAAAACTCTAATTAAAGTCAAACAAGATGATTATAATAAACTTAGTTAAGCTAACATAAATTACAATATAGTTATTCATAATATATTAAGGATGTCTATTATTCTTATACTCATTCCCTATCATTTCTCTTGAACTTAGAGAATCGACTATGACGAGGTAGATTGCAACTTCTCATCGAAGGAAGCCACTATTTCTTCTAAAGCAAATAGCGATACTATCCATAAAATGACAACCAATTGTGAAAGTTATCCTCAATAATATCATCTAACTAAGGGGCGGTCTTTCCTTCGAATCAAATATTGACAATAAACTCCAAATAGCAAAAATCTATACAACTTATCCACAAAAACCACCACTAAATTCAGGTAACGAAGCACAATGCACTAGCAAGGTAGACTAGCCTATAGAAACAAATGATTGTAACATTGTAAGCTCGAATGAGACCCATTAAGGAAACAGTCCTACTATATTGAAAACATAATATTCATTCAAGTGTGATTGTCAATCAATTAAAGGAGCATGAACTTCAAGTGATTGATTAAGAGACTTTTTCTAAACATGTGTAGGATAGCGTGGTAAAGAAACACAAATCAAAACATAAAAAATTCCCATTTAAGTATCTACGCCTACCATGCACATTTAAAGCAAGCGCATAACTTTCATTTATTTAGAATACTTTCAATTTGATCTCATCATGAAAATGAGGAATAGGGACAATAGAGGTCGGAGCCGAAACAATATGATAGTAATTGTAGGCAATAGTCTAATGTCAATAGGAAAAGTATACAAATGAACAATTGCATGGAAAAATGTGGCAACTCAAAAGTATCATTCTATTGAGATGATGCCAGAACAAAGTTAAAGTCACATAAACAGTAAGTCTAGTTTAGGTGGCAACTATTCAAGGAATTCCTCAACTGTGTCTTTGTTAATTGTGCCTATTAAATGTGTGATCACAAGAGAGGACACAATACAATGCTCAAAACTCTCATCCTCACTATTAGAACATTTTATGGGATCATAAAACAAAAATCTCCGTTCTTTACGTACTGGTGTATCCAAAATCAGTTTCTTGACAGGAATATGACGTGGAAGCGAAGTTTCTATATGTTTGTCATCATGATAATGAGAACACATGTTCGTTAGTAGATATTGAAGAGTTGGGCACATTAGGAACAACATAATTAGTGAAACTTGGCTTATCAGTAACCTTAGAAGAGGTTTGTTGAGTTGATTCAGGATGAATAGCTCAATGTGATTCACTACTAGTCGAAGAAAATAAGCTAGGATGACACTGTTGACATTCTTGTGGCAAAGGAGGCCCATGTCTCTTGCAAAAATAGACAAAATGTTCATATTGGCCTTGTAGTAAGCTTCTCCTAAGGACTTTGGCAAAAATATAAATGACATGACACTTAAGCTCAGAAATCAACCCATTTATGAATCTAGAACTTGTGACATGATGAGTTTTATAAATATCAAAACTATTTAATATCTCCTCGAAGTGGGCCATATATTTGCTAACAGTGGACTTACCTTGACTACAATGAAAAAACATGTAGTCTAGCAACTAGTTCAAGAATAGGCGGGTGAATATTCGTCAATTAGAATTTATTTCAGCCATCCCGTGAAGTTTTAGGTTTCTAACTTAGACAATCAATGTTATGCAATACCTATTGCCAATGACCAGTGGCAAATCCAGGATTTTAAGTCAGCACGGGCGACCGTTGATCGTCGGTAGCAATAAAATATTAAGAGCCCATTTGATGCCTATTTTTTGCAAAAAATGCATTTTAGAATATTGATTTGATGAAGAATGTGTGTTTAAAAATAAGGAGAAGTTTTGAATTTGAGTATAATATTATTTTATTGAAGAATGTGGTTGAAAAAAAGAGAGAAAAATGTATTTTGAAAAAAAATGGGAATCAGAACCTAAAATTTAAATATAACAATTATTTTATTCAAACTAAATATATATAATTTTGTTATAGGAGTTAACAATATTCACTAAATGACATTGCAGCCAAGTTATAATTCAAAGGAAGAGCGAGTTCGAATTTTTACAATTGCATTAACACCACTAAAACTTAACATATATTATTCTGTTTAATTTTAGTATCGAATTCATCAATTTCCATAATGGTAAATCTGTCAATAATCCTAAGAAAGGTCACAAGTTCGAACCCCTCCCTATTCCATTAATTTTGGTAAAAATTGTAAAACTAAAACTATTACATAATAGATTAGTTGGAAGGAGACTCGAACTCAGGACCAATAGAATGAAAATGTTAGCTCTAACCAAATGAGCTATGAGAGATGTTTGAAAATAAAATGAATTATGAGCTATATATTCTAAATATTTATCTATTGTCAATAAAAAAAAAAAAAATTGTTCCCGGCGGATGCGAGGGCTGGCCAGGTGCTGGATCCGCCCCTGTCAATGACACCCAGTAGACCCTACGAGTAGCATACTAACAAGACGCATACATCGAAAGTCGTTCAAGTTATGCAATTGAAAGTATTATTCAAGAATATCAAACCAATCAAGAAATGTCTTAGGATCAGGAGTACCATCAAAGTTTTGTAGTCCTGAGTCGACTTTCCTAGTAGTATAATCAATGTCCTCAACATAGTTTAAAGAATGGTGACAATAATCTAAGAAACATGATTTCGGATACGTAATTCAAATCACAATATGATACGATTATACAAACACAACTTTTTAAAGAAAAATTAAGATACATGAATATGTGTGTATATAATATATATGTCTGACTCATTGATTTTTGGATAAACAGTACGGATGAATAGTGCATGCACGTGAACATTAATTTTGTTGAAGAATTTGAAAAGTTTTAACGCGTGATGAACATTTAGGTTAGAGGAAAGAGTAAGCTCTGGTACCAAAATGATGTAGGAAGCAACGTACAAGAATGAGACTTGAGAAGAAAGGAGAAGGAATCCAGATAAATTACAGGAAAAAAAAAAAAGACTTTATTCAATAATCAAGTCTAACCATTACAATCCATTAACCCCTTTTTTACACCGTTCAAATAACCTAATTTAAATAGAAAATATCTAATGAAAATCTTAGAAAATTTATAAAATTAAATCCCAATTTAAATCAAAGTAGAAGACTGTAATAAAATAAAATAATCTAACATAAATCAACTATTTTTTATTCTTAATATAATCTTTATTATTCTTATTCCCATTTCCCATCTCATATCCAAAACATCAAGATGTTATAATCAAAATTGAGGTCCATACGTGTCACATAACTTCAATTTTGCCAGCAATTCTCGAATTTTGTAATAAAAGTTGCAAGTTAGCAAAAACCAATACTCATGAAGTTTCATACTTGTGTCTCTTCCAAAGACAATAAATATAATCACCATATAAATCTGTCAAGTGCAGATACAGCTCCAAAGTACAAGAACTATTTCCTTGCTAAAACATAAATAAGCATACCGCATATATATAACTAGAAACCACGAATTGGCACATATCGCAACTTGTAGAAGCTATCCCTAACAAAATTATTAGGAATTGTTCCATAATCCCAATTGGAAATTTGCAAAACAACAAACACCAAAGCATACAGTTTCAAGAAACAAAACATATGTTACAAAAACCACAATAAATGAAAGAACTAACAACATTTCACTGTGATCTACAAACCCAACTCAATTCTTGTTCAAAAGTATATGCAACGGCGACCACACACACACACAGGGCTTACAGTGCTTCGGCGGCGCTCCGCAGCAATCGCAAAGCCAAATGCCGTTAAGCTCAAGACTATGACAAGTAAATGAACTAGTGTCGACCCTTTTCCTTCCACCATAACTACTTCACTTTACTCTTCGAGAGTGTGTGTGTGCGTGAACAGAGAGAGTAGTAGGGTGAGATGTGTGAACTTTTTCTTTGCGGTGCTGCTGTCTTTTTTTTTTTTGCAAAAAGTGGGAAAAGGAAATAAAAATCAAATCAAAAGCATCGAGGCTGTGAAAGTTGTGACTAGTTGAAAATGTGGTAAAACAATTTCAACTTTTTTTTTTTGGGTGGTTTGGGGGGGCGGAGGGGGGGCCGTTTCTTATTAGTTAATTCAATTAAGTTATTTTTTAACATTCTCCTATGTGTCAAAAATTAGAAAAATCAATGAATATGATGAATTTCATGTCAAAAAATGTCAAATTTAATATAAAAGTTAATGTACATGTAATACGTGATTGTTCTTAATTTCATACATTTTAGTCCTATTTGTCTATGCTATAAAATTGTAAAAAGAAAAATCTACAGTAAAATATCGATAAATTAGTAACCTCGCTTAAATAATAAAATATGGGCTAGTGTACTAAATTAATAACCTCGTTAAATACATAAAAAATAATTTATTTTGAGATCCTTTTAAGGCCAAACAAATATATAAATTATAACTGCTTAAATTCATAAAAGTTAGCAAACTTTTATTTTGACAATATTTTTTTAATTCACTTCTTTTTGAAGCCAATGCATGTACATATTACATTGAACTTTGAAGTTAATACATGTACATTAATGTCTCCTATTTAATGAATGTATGTATATGTCTTTTTGTGTGCTTACAAATTAAATTTTGAATTTCAACACATTCAGTATGTTTTTCTTAAATTTCCTACGTGTATTATGGTAAAATATAAGTACAAGTTATAAAAATATAAAATACTCGATAAATTAATAATCTCTTTTAAAATAAAACATTTTTTCGGTCCGAACTTTATTATTTTATAGAGGTTTTATTGTAATTGTTTACAATCTTTCTTTCTAGTTTAATTATGTACTACCTTTTGGTTTCACCCATTAAAAATAATGATAAAACAATTGGATCATGCTATGTGTACATAGCATGATCCATAGGGGTTCACATAATGGCCATGTGGTCGGCCCCTATTGGAGGGGGTGCTCCAATAGGGGCCGGCCACGTGACCATTATGTAAAAGTTTATGGATAATGCTATGTACAAATAGCATTATACAAAACAATTTTTCATCGGAGGCTTCGTGTAGCTCCATGATTTTAGAGATGGTCAATGAGTCTCCTCTATGCACTTTTAGATATTAGGTAGCTTAAATTTAAATTTTTTAGTTGGTTTTTCTCTTGTATTTTTATTTTTCGAGATACAGAGCCTTTTGAACCAAATAGTCAATCACGTTTCTGACGTATTTGAGATTCATTTGCTACAGCAAATTGTCCTGTTGAGACATCAATTTTTGCTGAAATATTTTCTATTGGTATATATTACTGTCGCTTTTTGTGTCAACAAATGCATATGGTAATTGATTTGCAATTGCAAATAAATGATTTTTTCAACCTCTTGCTCACATTGATTGCTGCAGGAATCAAAATGAGATAGAATTGTTTCATTCCAAAAAAACTTACCTTGATTATCAGGATGTAATTTTTCTCCTCCTAAAGTTGGAAAATTCATTTCATCAAAATGATAATTTGCAAAACGTGCAATTAATAAATTACCCGTTAGATGTTCAAGATACCTAATAATAGATGATAAATAAAAACTACATAAATCCCAACCCTTCGTTGGGGACCTATTTTAGTCCGTTGTGAGGGTGAAATATGGATTTGAATAGCACAAAAAAAAATTCGCAGGTGAGAAATATTAGGTTCATGACCAAATGCTAGTTGTAAAGATAAATATTGATAATATGCAGTTGGTCTAATACGAACCAATGACGCAGCATGTAATATGGCATGTCTTCAAACAGGAGTTGGGAGTTTTGTTTCATAAGTAATGGTCTAGCAATAAATTGTAGTCGTTTAATAAATGATTCCGCTAAACCATTTTGTGTATGGACATGTGCAATCGAATGTTCAACAACAATCCCAATGACATGCAATAATCATCGAATGTTTGTGATCTAACACTAGCATTGTCAAGACGAATAGTCTTGATTGAGTAATCGGGGAATTGCGTACGTAATTTATGATTTGAGCAAGAAGTCTAACAAAAACTACATTTCTAGTAGAAAATAGGCAAACATATGACTATCTAGTAGAAGAATCAATTAATACCATAAAATAACGAAATGGTCCACATGGTGGGTATATTGGTCCACATATATCTGCATGAATCATTTACAAGAAAGTTGGAGATTCAATATTTGATCTTTATAGTCGAAGGTCTAATAACTATTGTCTTGCGAACAAACCACACATGGATAATCATTAGGTAAAAAGATCTTCTAGTCTTTAAATGATGTCTGTGTAAGTTATTTTTTATTCGACGCATCATCATAGCTCCTGAATGTTTAAGTCGATCATGCTAAAATATAATTTTTTTTGTTGGATCAACGAACTTCTAGCTCGTGATAATATTTGATTCGACCATTTTTATAAATATATAATACATGTATGATTTGAGTGCATAAATTTTTT
>CAIGRF010038627.1:3252-16247 GCA_903798235.1 Fraxinus ornus | reverse complement strand
GCCTGAGGCATGGGCCTCACTTGCCTCAGCCCAAAACCGGCTCTGGTAGAACCTTTAACAGCTCCATTCAAGTCACCGTGTGTATAGATGGTGTTTTTTTGGTAGACAACAAGTTCATTAGAAGCCTTTTCTCAGCCTTTACTTATAAGCTGTCCCCGGTCTGGCCTTTTGACTGGAGCATTGTCTTGTCTACCTATTCATATGGATATCTCTTCATAGTTCAATCTCCCCATACTACACACACACAAAGACCCTCGAAAATGGGAAAAAATGCAATTCTAAGCTAGTAAAATGCGTTAATTTGTCAATGTCTACATTTTTTTTCATCTTTCTTCTTACCTTCATATCGTCTATGCAGTTGTCGCCAGTTACAGCACCTTCATCTACATCGAAGCAGACTAATGAGTATACTCGAGTTTCGTCATCATATTCTATAGACACTCAGTTTCAGAAGCTGTAAGTATGCGTAACAAAAACCTTTTTATTTTAGATGTTGAAATCTGGTAAAGTTGGATGTGTCAGTTTATTGCCACTGTAATTTGTAGAGGGGATGTATAACTACTTTTCATTAAGCGAATATACAACTATTGCTGCAAATGAGACGATAGGTTTCTATCTTTGAAAATGTGGTTCGTATATGTCAACTGATATTTAAAGTGCTAACACAACAATCTGGTATTCAGGCACTACTGTTGTGTTATTTATTAGACTATTAGTGCAACCCTTAGCTAATTTTAACCTTTTCTCAGACTTCTACATATCTATACTGTTTACCCAAAAGTTTGCTCAACTGTGATCAATCTGCATATTGTGCACTGCCCTTGTTAAGAGCTGAAAAGTTCTTGTCTTTTCCATATTTGTAAGAAGATTTGCCTTAACTCATCATTTGAGTTTTGTATTGAACCATGATCCGATTTTCAAATTTTTGATCTATCTCACATTCTATATAAAGTTTTTAACTCTCTCTCTGAATTTATTCTTTCTTAAATACCTCTTAATGAAACAATTTGAAATGATGACGCTTAAATTTCATTTAAAAAAATATGTAATATGTAATTACTTGGAGAATAGCTAGATCTAACTTTAGATCATGCCAACTTTAGTTATTACATCTTTCAAAGAAATAGAGAAACAGACAAATAGGCAAACTTGGTCAGGACATAATGCAACTATGTTGAGTAATTTTTTGCATCCACTGTAGTTTCTTGATTGCATCTTTTGGTAGAGTAGACATTCAACTATTTGCTGGTGCTTTGTTTTATCCATGTGCCTGGATGACAAAGTATGATCAGAGGAGCACAGCTCCTTCTTACTGCTTGTTCTTTGCGTAATGTTTGAATATAGCATTTTTACTTGTAGATTTTAACTTTGATGATGAATCGTGAAAAGTTACTATAGCTTAAAGGAATATATTACGTTCATGCAGCGTGGATGGATTATAATGACTTTGCTAAAGGAATCTCAAGATTCAATCCGTATTCTTTTCGATAATAATCATTAGAATTGACAATAAGATTCCCAGGAGGCTTACAATTTTTACTAGCATTGAAAGTAGTTTTGTTGAATGAACTCTTAGAACACGAATACTAGTTTCCTATAGACATCCATAAGATCAGTTTATTCTTATGTTTCACAGGCACTTATAATCTTGCTGATAGTTCCTCACTATTTATGTCGTCTTAACTTTTAGAAGTTAGTGTATAAGTTTGTCCTGAAGCTTCATGATAATTTTTTGTAGAGGAGTTGACATTTGCAACATGCTTGTGCTCTTTCTGATGCTGTTATCTGTTTTGGTTCATCTTACTATACTTGCTGTTTGTTTGTGTCTGTAGTTCCATCTAGGTCTCATTGTCATGTTTTAATTTGACAAATAACTTGTAAACCAGAATATTAAGTCTTCAGCTAATTCAGTTACAGTAAGAGAGTTACACATACTAACATATTCTGGAAATTTTGTAGATCTCTTGGTGTACCTCTTCCAAAACAGGAAACGTTGTCCAGGCATTCATTTTTAGGCCCAAATGGTCTTCGTGGTCAGTGGCAGGGGCCTAGTGCTGAAAAAAAGGTGGACACACTGGACTTTCTTTTCTAAATTGTATCCACTCTTTCCCCTTTAAGAAAGTCATTTCATTCCACAACACTTTATCTTGTGTCTATTCACTCATTTAATTTTATTTTCTTGTACATAGGTTAACTATCCGACCAATATCGTCCACGACTTGAGTGAAATCTCAAGGTGAGAATCTTATCTTGCTTAAATGATTTCTACAATTTTTCCCTTGTGGTTGGGTGTTTTATTCTTTTTGGGGTTTAAGTAATTGCTATCTGTCTCTTGAGAATTATGATGACAGAGTAATGTCTTATTTGAAGAGTGATTGCCTTTTAAAATGGCACATCATAATAAATGAAAGTTTGAAAACTGGGATGGGTAGTCTCCGTGTGTGCATGTGTCTCTGTATCTGTATAACAGTATTATTATATGTATATTGTATATGCATGTGTTTGCTTGTTTATTGAATGTTAATTGCTTTTAACTCTTCAATATTGTCACTATGCTATAGCCTGAATCAGGTTGGACAATATGAACCCATGGCAACAAAAGATAACAATTCAGAAGCGGAAAAGTTTTCTATGGAGTCTGTTCTATCTTTAGATGATGGTAGATGGCTAAAAACTTCTGAAGATCCTGGTTCTTTAACCAAGGAAATGATGAATGAGAATGATCAGTTTGATAATATAAGGCAACCTTCTCCACCTCCTGTTCTTGCACTAGTGCAGCCAGAGCTTCTTCCTATCTCTCCATCAAGAGTTGCTGATCCCAGACCAGGACCACCACTTTCTCAGGATGGGTTGCCCAGTTCCAATTCCTACCAAGATCTTCACATTGTGAGTCTGTTGTCTTGAGTCTTTACTTGAAATATCAAATGATATTGTGAATTTTTTTATATACATTTACATTGTTCATCATTTTCGATAAAAGCATGCCTTAGGTTTAACCATTTGGCCTAATGTGATGCCCTTTGCTTATATTGCAGCCGGTGAAGATGATGGAAGATTTTTTGAGATTGGCACGTGAAAACACTAGAAAAAACTTGGAAACTTGTGGTGTTCTTGCTGGTTCACTAGTAAGAATTTTAGTTCTTTTTTATTTCTTTTAATGGAAGAATGAAGGTTTACTTTAAGCACTTAATTTACTTATTGTCTAATATCTTGATATTTTACTTATTTGCAGCGAAACAGAGTATTTCATATTACTACACTTATAATTCCAAAGCAGGAATCAACTTCAGATTCGGTAATACTATTCAAGTAATATTTAAGCTGTATTCTGCAACTCTCTAACTAGTGATCCCACACGCCAAACAATAAACAATAAAATGCATCTGCAGTCCCCTACATCCATTACTTTTTCTCACCTTTTTGTAGGATTTTCCTTCTGCACTGTTTTGGTAGTAGTTAAAATTCTGAAATTAGAACATAAATATTTATAAAGTAGGAAGAGTTGCACTTTTTTAAGGATAAATTAGTACTTATAGCATGGATGACTATTATCACCTAGAAATAGTCGTGTTCTTTATCTGGTTGGGTGTGGTGGCATAAAGAAAACATTTTTAGTTAGTCCCCTCTCCATTGATTGAAATCAGCACTCAATTTCCATTTTGCAAATAATTTTTAAATGACTCCTATTTCGGACCAGTCAGTTTTAAATGTTATTATGTCTATATAATATTGCAAATGTAATTTAAAGGTGCTTGTTAACTTTAATAATCTAATTAAGTTAATTTTAAGAGCTAGTTCTGATGATATTTTTCTTATTGATTGCATTGACAACTATATTCTGATATTTTTATTAATTTTCAGTGTCAGACATTGAATGAAGAAGAAATTTTTGAGGTTCAAGACAAGCGTTCCCTTTTCCAGCTGGGGTGGATTCACGTAAGCTTAAGACCAAATTTTTGGCACCTTTTGCCATTATTTCTGCTCGATTAATCTCACACTGCTCTTTAACTTAATGAAGAAGATCATATCTGATGTCAATTCAGTGGCTGTCAAAAGTAAAAAATACTAAATTAGGCATCTTGTTTATTTTTTTCTTTTTAATTTTTGGCCAACTTTTATCAATTGGAACTTGGGACATGATTTTGCTATGTTATATTATTATGATGCTTTGCACCATTAAAAAGAAAAGATCGTGTGTCAGCCATACGTTTATTTTTCTACTTACCTTTTATTCCCTCAATTTTCTCGAATTTTTATGAGCACTGTGGTTTCTCTTATTTCTTCCCCTTATGGGAGGATGGAGTTCTTTGTTGGCTTACTGAATATGTGGATTTGTTACATACAAGATTTCATCTTCATTTGAGATGGTGAGACAACCTATTGAACACTTTCAATATCTCTAATCAGTAATCTATGATCCTAGATTCTGCCCTTCCATTAAAAGCTTTGGTTTTTGATCTAGTGTGATGCTAACATGCACAATTTTTTTCCACACTACTGCTAATGGTGTCTCTATCTCAGATTATTTAGCTCAAGTTGTTTTATATGTGGTTTTTTGGAACTTCATTAGTTATATAAATTTTTGGTTTTTTTTATGTCGTTATAGTGGTTATAACATAAGACGAATGAGATGTATGAATACCTCATGTTTTTTTTTTTGAAGAACTTGGTAATTTTTCTTTAATCCTCCAATATATTTTGTATTTCACTAACTTGAGTTTGATTTTGCAGACACATCCGACGCAAACCTGTTTTATGTCTTCAGTTGATTTGCACACTCATTACTCTTATCAGGTAATAAGAAATGTGTTGTATTTTCTCAAGGTTGCATTCTATATGAGGGTAATGGAGGAGTTGGGTAGGGAATGAATAATTTAAAACTCTATATAGAACAAGTAGGGGGAGGAAAAGGAAGTGCCAATAAGTAGCACGATAACTTTTCGCTTGGAACTACTTGTCCGTTCCCTTGCCTCCCTCTCATAGTCTAATTTACTTTGTCTTGACATAAACTATTGAGGCCAAACTAGCATTTGTTGCTATTGATTTAGATGGATCATGTATTAATCCAGATACCTTTAGGTTGCTTGATGAGAAGTCAATGTACATTAGGTAGTTTTTGGTTTCTTTTGATCCAGGTGATATAAAGAAACTGATTGTGGCTTTTTAATAATTTGTATGAACTTTGTTCGAAGTGAGTCTTCGATTATTCTGTTTTTATTGGTGTAACCTAACAGTTATAAAATTTTCATTGCAACTAAATCAAATTTATTGATTACATCTACTTGAAAAACCAAACAAGCGGGGCTTTTGTGGGTATGCCTACGATTAGACCACAATTACTAAATATAAGCTGAAAAGGTCTAAATTCTGGCAGATTGTACAAACATTTTAGGCATAAACACTGTAACTGAACATAAGCTGAAAATGTCAAAGACTGTCACCATGGTATAATTCCATTTCCAATAATTCCATTTATAGTAGTTAGCTATGTAGAACGTACATTTGTTTCTCTGAAGGATGTAGCGCGTCCAATAGTCTCGTGAAAAACTGTTTTAAATGGGAACAGTGTAAGATCTGACTGGTGACAAATTAAGACCATCCATTAACTTACGAAGAATGTCTTTTTCTGGATTTTTACTCCACCGGTCTCCTGTTCTACATACTTTGTTGTGCTTGTAATCTAAAAACGGTTATCTTGCCTTGTTCTAGGTCATGTTACCAGAAGCAATTGCAATTGTCATGGCTCCAACTGACACATCCAGGTAGAGTTGGATAATACCTAATCATATCATCTTGGTTTGATTATCGAGTTCTAGTTCATATCTTGAAATAATTATGTTATTGGGACCTAATTGTTCCAGTTTTTCTCCGATTAAAAACCTAATGTTTGTTAGTACGTTATCGTTCGAATGAGCAACTAGTGATATTATCTTATTGACAATCAATATATGAGATGGTGTAAATAAATTATTAGCTAAATGGGAATAAGTGTGCACAAATATTCTCTGCCGCACACAGTTCCTTTGTTACTTTATTTATTTATTTTTGAGTTGAGTGAAGTTAGGCCCCGTTTGGTAGGGATTTTAATCCAATTAAAATTGAAAATAGAGCCGTTATTGGGTCACACTCGTCTAATAAAAGTCAACAATAACGGCTAGTTTTTCAATTTTAATCTCTACCAAACGAGCCCTTAATGTAGCTTATCATTTTATCCAGTCCTTGTGGAAGGTACTGCATGTTGATGGGTCACATGCTTCTTGTTACATCCTCATATCATCATTTGTTTTGTTGAATGGACCTTGGTGATTGATATGTATAGTTGTCCTTTCCAGAATGTATCCGTTTATTCAATTTTGTTACTTGACACCTACATATGCACACGAAGAATTTTAGGCTAGATAAGACATGATGTGAGATTGTGTGTTTTAAGTGGCATTAGCTAGCCTGCTGCTTGGTGGCAAGTTATTACTATTGGCCTGGAATCTGGATGATGCATTTCTAAAGCAAGGGAACCTGGGTTTTCCCTTTCGTATTTTATCAGATACCTGTCATTGATTGATTTCAGACCATCCTGAATCACAAGGCAGTATGAGTGTGTTTACAGGACTTGTAGGAGGTTTAGAAGTAACCACTCAGTAATGCATGCACTTTAGTCAGTCTTGCATAGCTTGGCAAGTGATTATTGCTCACCTGTATAACTGACACCGAGATAATCTAGACCTATAGGTGTAACAACAATCATTATCATTTATCATACATTATGGAAAACGAATTTTGAACTCTTGATTTAGTACCCTGTTAACCCCATGATCTTGTTTGTTTCCTCATCCTTGAACAGGTAATGTTCACTTAGATTATACACCGTTGTTAGTATCATGTAGCGTTTGGTTAGCTAGTGGTTTGTTTCTTTATTTTCAAATAAACATAAAGGCATTTGCCTTGAGATTCTGGGCATCGGTATCACGAGCTCAAATATTGATATAGAAAACCGTAGTTTAGCATGACTCAACTGCTAACGGGTAAGATGTGATTATAACATATTTTCAGAATTCATATTTAGAATTTGTCCCTTTGTTGACATAAGCTTCATTTTCACCACTCAAATGATATCATGTAGCTCTTACATTATCTATGTTTCTTTGTAAAGTTTGGTCCATGTGGGAGTACATTTGTGTTTACTATGCTAAACTATAGGCTTAACATTATTAGGTTTCAACATCTTTCTTCTTTCTGTTCTCCATTACCATCAAACCATTTTTAACTCTTGGCTTAACATTTTTTAACTGCAATAATCACAAAAGAGGTTTAGGATTTATAGTATAAAATATTGTTGTTCTACTCAACGTGTTTCTACTGTGCCATATCGTGTTTTAGGAAAATATCATATCATGTGCTATTGCATGCCATATCAGTCCTGGCTTCAGTGAATGTTATGTGCTTCTAGAGGTTATATAATCCCACAAGTTCAGCCTTTCCAATTCAAGTTCATTTATTCATATAATACAACAGAAGAAGCTAAGATATCGAACACTTGGAACAACTGTTAGCCATATGATTTGTGCATGTGTTAATTTTCATTCATCTTATTGTTGGGGGTATTTATATGTGAATTTGGTTTACTCCTCCTGGTGGGAGTAAAAAACTGTTCACCAAACTCCCGTAGTTTTCTCTTCTTCCTTCTGCTTTTCTTAAGGACCCAGTTTTCAATGTATTGCTATAGGTAATGTTATCAAGTCTATTGTCTCTTAGTTTGTATTTTTCATTTGTTAATTTGGCCACCTATGATTTACAGTTGCTTAGGCTTGTTGTTTGTTATTGTAATAAGTGCTATTTTGTTTTGTTTATTGCAGTCCTCATGGAATATTTCACCTGTCTGATCCTGGTGGAGTTTCAGTTATTCGGAACTGTCAACAGCGTGGTTTCCATCCTCACGAGGAGTCTGAGGATGGAAGTCCTATTTATGAACATTGTTCCCATGTGTATATGAACCCCAAGTTGATGTTTGACATGATAGATCTTCGGTGAATTTCCATTTTGGGGAAGATATTTGAAGAAGCAATATTTGATGAGAAGGAAAATGTACATGTTTAAACCCTTTTCCTGTGACAGTATCTCTTTTATGGGCCTATGGGGTTATGTGAATAGAAACTTGTTGAAAAATGAAGAATTTATTTTATTTTTCATTGTGGTGATGTAACACTCTGATTAATATCAGGATTAGTTGAGGCTCTTGTAAAATCATCATGAGGACGTTAATCACAGTTGCTTGATTTGAGTATTTCTCAAAAGCCTCACCTTTGTATTGTCAGATTCACATTATTATTTGATATGTGTTCCCCTGAAAAATGAACAATGACTTGTACCATGCAGGCCACAGTGTCACAACCTTTAATGTTTCAAGCTTTTGTGTTCTATTTAGATCAGATCGATCCTTGGGGTTTAAGTTAAGTTAGCCTTTTAACTATTTGCTGCACTTTGCATTGTGACAGAGCCATTGAACTATTAATGTAACAATGGGGAATCTCGGTAGTCAAATTTCCCTTGCGACTTTAGTTCTTTGGGCTCTGCCATCTTCAATTTATTGTTTTTGTAGTGCGGTTTGGTTCCTAAAGATGGGTTGTGCCCATGTGGTGGTAAAGGAAAAAATCCATCATACCCTTGTTCACAGATTATCATATATTGATTATCATAAATTTGGATATGAATCCTCTAAAACAAACACGGTAAATCAGTCTCGAGCACCTAATAGTATTTTCAGGTGTGATGAAGAGCAACAATTAAAGAAACAATATAATTAGTCAAAGGCACAAGCCTTCTCTGCGGCATTTCCTTCATCTTCCCAGTTATATAAAGTTGAGTCGATTGCGTTCTGTTGTTTATCGTACCTATCGTGATGGCTGATATTTTACTGAAATGATTAATCTTTCGCCTCTGAAAAAAAAATAAAAATGAAGAAGTCTAAAGCATAAGCCTTCTGCGCGATGCACAATCGATAGTGTGAAATGTAGGTGACGTTTAATTAATAGCCATGCACAATGGAGGAATATTTAATCTTGGCCCAACGGAAGCTGTTATGTATAGAAGTCTTCACTTAATTTGCCTTCAACAGCATAAGCCTCGTAAGAGATAATCTTTGTTTAATTTCTCTTCGTTGCTGCATTATTAGATCGCCATGTCGATACTGTGTAGGACGGGAATGATGACGTGAGCCTACTCTTGCGTGGACTATCTATTGTGTAAATAATAATCAGGGTTCGGATTATGAGCTTTGGTGGCGGTGGTACTGATGATGGCTGTGGCGGTTATAGGTTTGTACCGCCATTTTTCGTCGTTCGACGAGTAGGCCTGTGTACAGTACTCAACCTTCTCTCTCATATTTCCCTGAAGAATATGGTAGATGAATGAGAGAGGGGGAAAGGAAGAAATAGAGAAGAGGGGAGAGAGAAGAAAACTGAAAATTGAATAGTAAAAAGTGTGAGAAATGAAAGTGAAAACGTTCGAGTTTGAGGTAATTATGATAGTTAATGGTGAAAACGTAGAATTTTTTTGGCTCTAAATAATGGCTATGTGGATTACAATTGGAAAGGAGGGGCCAAAAGCAGTGAGAAAAAGAGGGGGACAACCTTAAATTTCTCGAGTTGCAACGTTAATTTGGTTAATCTATTTTCCTTGTGTCAATGTCATGTATCCACTCCTTCAAGTTCTTATCAAACATTAATTTTAGTTTAAATTTTTTTGACGTATTTTATATTCAATTCATTATAGTACATTTGCTCTTGTATAATTTTGTCAATTATTATGTGTACCTCCTAGGTAATTGTCGTAACACAAGACATCACATTGCTTAATCCATCTTAAAATTCTGGACAAGCTGTTCGAACATAGATATACATTATAAATAGGTCAACTTCAATTTTTATAGGAAGCAAAATAACAGACTTAAACGGATTCTTGAAAGTTGATGACATAATAAACTGAAAGAACAGTGAGAAATTAAAATCAAAAAGTGAATTTATTAATAAGTTGCTCCTGTCCTTAAAGAACTAATGATTAATCACTAGAATGATCTCAAGGATTATGCAGAAATTAACTCATATAATAATGCAATCAGTCAAAGATGGAGATCAACATCCACACCATCACCTATATCTGTCAAGCCTGCTGATTTAGAAGTTCCTCGATTATCCCAATTTCCGCCAAGGGCCGCCTGGCGCGGCCGCTCAATGTGGAATCCACCACCACTACCACCACCAGGGTATCTCATAGGTACTCCTGATAAAACTTGAGGAGGTACATGTACACAGTTTTCACCTGGTGCATGGAACCTTGCACCATATGCACTTGTAGGTGCACCTGGACTAATGAAGGGCCCTAATCGAGACGTGTGCGGATTAATTATCGGAACAGTAACTCCTAACCGTCGATGATGATCGTAGTGGGTCCGCTTTGCTCTTTGCCGTTCCCTCTTATGTGCATTCTGATGGCCACCTAATGCCTGAGAATTCGAGAACTTTCTGTGGCAATGTTGGCATTCAAATCTTTTATTGTCTGCATCATGTTGTTGCATTATAGCCATAGGGGCACGTTGAGTGACTGGAAAACCAAATAGCTTCATAACTGATGATGATGAAGTTGCATGATTCTGATCAGATGGACATAATTCTCCTGGTGATGATGATGATGAACTACTAGGAATCCAGTTTTCTTCCATTTAATTATATGTATATATATCATATATTTATTACATTTGCAAGCCAATATTTGAGCTGAGGTATTTATAGACAGATTAAAAAATATTATGAAATGCAAAATAAAAAAAATGTGAGTGTAGGTTGGGACAGAATACTCTCAACCCTACATGAAAAAGTAAGCACATTTTGTAATGTAGTGCTGATAGATGATGCTTCCTACTGTGTATGAGTCACATGACATCTGAACCAAAAACCTAAATTTACCTGTAAAAGAAGGTTTAAAGATTATATTTCTTTTGCAACCAATAATATTGAACATTCACAAAGACTACAATTCAATTCCTTTTGGAGGTTTTATTAATTCTTTTCCTTGTCATCTTTTGCACAATTGTTAACTTAGTCTCTTCTTGAGATG
The DNA here is from genome assembly GCA_903798235.1 of Fraxinus ornus. NCBI lineage: Eukaryota > Viridiplantae > Streptophyta > Magnoliopsida > Lamiales > Oleaceae > Fraxinus > Fraxinus ornus. The sequence goes on along the minus strand of CAIGRF010038627.1, from coordinate 5,141 downwards.
TTCAACAAGGTAGATTAAGGAGTTCAGTGGCCATTACGGACTAGTACTACGTTAGAAAATAGAAACATGCACTATTAGTAGATATATCACAGTTTATTTGGCTGTGGTGGTTATAGATTATTAATTTTAGTAAATTGATAACCTTAGGCTTCTCCCTCCCAGGTGTTTCTGCTTTTAGATCTGCGTACGTAATGATCACTGTATTTATTAAGTTTTTTACACAGAAACTAATGCAGGTCACTATATATATGATCACAATCAATGACTCATAGTTTCTATTAGACACCAATGTGGGGTTTATTGGCCCTCCATGTCTAGAGATGATGATGACAATATCTTGTGCAATCCAAGCTTTATGCCATGTTATCTCGACCTTATCTTGTGAGTTAAATATGACTGCACCCCACCTCACCCGGCGCCATTCACGCACAATACTAATGAGTGTTGGAGACGTGCAAACAGAAGTCCCACATAAGCTATACACGAGATGGTCTTGGTTTTATTATAAGGGATTGAGCTAGAATAACTTTTTGGGATGAAACTTCAAGTTCCAACAATTGGTATTAGAGTCATGTCCCAGAGTTGATCACATGGACGCACAAGATGAATCTCCTGATGTGCATGGAAGATCCAAACGAGGGTGTGGATTCTAGTTAATTGTGAGAGATGTAGACATTGACGAAGTATGTGAGATGCCTAGAAAGGGTCATTCACGAGGGAATGAGTATTATTACATCGTTTGAGGGTGGTTATTAAAAGGGGATTTGAGTACTTTGCGGAATAGGTTAACTTTTTGAGATATAGAACCTCAAATCCCAACGTAAGGGACTATGCAATGTTGTTAATTTCTCGTTCCATCATCCTCGTTTTCTCAAACTGTAGTATTTCATGCCTGAGGAATGTTTATATACTTTGCACTATTCATGATTATCAACAATCTGTTGAAGCATACTTTTTTATTGCTAGATAGATGATGCATGATATTTCTTGCACATATATCTGATTAGCAATATTCTTGTACTGCATTCATTGCATGTGATTGGGGTTCAGGCAATATACACTGTCTACCATATGGTAAATAGCAAGTACAAATTTGGAGGACATGAATTTGTGATAAAAAAGAAAGAAAGATAAATCTCTTCCATCCATTGGTTTCTTTTGTTGTTTGCAAACTGTGGTGGTACACTGATGTTTTTTCAAGTACAAATAATTCTAACATCCTTTGTTATCCAATATTGTACCCAGCTTTCTCTTTTAGCTTTTCTGATATGAGTGTATGTACACATTTCCCCCCACTAAATTTAGATTCAGAATATATAGTATAGCATTAAATTATACTTTTTTCCCTTTTGATAAGCATGATGGATGATGCAGGATGTCGACAACAAGACATTTCTTGCTTCAATAAGACAGAACATAAAAAGAGACAGTGATTGGTGGTGAAGGCCTAATCCGAGGAATGGCTAGAGAAGACGTGACCTTAAGGTTGACGAACCAGGGCCATTGATTTTGTGAAACATGCTCATCCAAAGTGCTTTAAATTAGGGGTGTCCAAAAGTTCAAACCGAATCGAACCGAGCGGTTCTTCATAAGTTAAATACCCGAACAGGTACCCGAATCGAGAACCGATGAGTTTGGGTCGGGTCTCGGGTCTAGGCCAAGAACCGAAAAACTGAATAAGAACCGAAACTAAATAATTTTTTTATTTTTTTATTGAATTAATTAAATTATTTTATTTTTTTAAAAATAAATTAACAAATTAATTCAATAAAAAAATCATTTTATAATTTTTTTGGTATTTGTATGCATTGAATTAATGTTATTCGACAACTAGCAATTTATATATTTTTGAATTGGGCTACGTTAATTTGTAGAAGTTACGAATGAAA
>CAIGRF010038624.1:0-22544 GCA_903798235.1 Fraxinus ornus | reverse complement strand
GTACAAAAACGCGGCTAAAATGAACCCAGTGTTGGCATTGCTGCATCCGTTTGCGTTGTCGGCGCCTTGGCGCCCCGTCTCGGCCCCAATGCTTTGAAAACACTTCCTTATCCATTACAAAGTTCTTTCCCCGATCAAACTCCCAATCTATAATGAAATTTGATCCCTTATCAATCCGGACTTCCAAACCAAAATTACCTAGGCTTCTTCCATTAATCAAGATTCCAAATCACATAGAATTTGAGTCGCAACCTAATAAACTCCACATTGACACAAATTCCATAGCAAGGAATTAAGTCTATACTCTTTAAGTCATTCTCCATCTCTTCCACCGTGCCACTTTTGGGCACGCCATGCTCCTTCCGAGCATACTCAGCATCATCTAAGTCCAATTGAGCAAGAATTGTTCGTATCTTGATCTGTCACGAAGAAAATCTACTCATGCGATCCAAAAGCAAAATCTCCAATTTCATAGTTGTCATCCGTGAAACAATCGATCTTGTTCAAATCTCGCTTTAATAACCGATTTGAACTTTCCAAGAAACCGTAAAAAAACATTGGCTCTGATACCAATTTGTTGAGAACCCAACCAAATAATAAAGGCGAGAAAATAAGAATAATATGAAAAATAATGGATCACACAATAACACAAGATTTATGTGGAAGAGAAGGGGAATTTTCAATATATCAAAAAACTAAAATTGTTTTACAAGATTTGATATTCTCAATCTAAATTAAAACAATCATTTCAAGTTTCTAATGTATATAACAAGGATCTTATTATTAGTTGAGGTTATGAAGAGCTTACACCTTGCGTAGTATGAAGTGGAGTACAAAAACGAGGCCAAAATCAACTAGGAGACCTCCTACCCGTCTGCGCCACCCACCGGCGCTCTAAGGACTGCACGCTAGCCTTGTTGCACTCGTTTGCGCTGTCGGAACCTAGGCATCCCGTCTCGGCCCTAATGCTTCCGAACACTTATCTAAAAGTCGTTTATCGAATCAAACTCTCAATCCATGATGAAATTTAATTCCTTATTGTTAATTGTTTTGGGAAAATCTCAGTTTCATATATCTTCATCGACATGTTACAAGCACGCGCGCGCGCGCACACATATATATATACATATACTATACATACACATAGAAGATATTTCTCAAAAGGAAATAATCATATCTAACAAGGAAATAATTCTAGACTTGTACATTTACCATATACATCAAATTTACTCCTAAATTAACACACAGTTGATAATACTCATCCTCAAGCTGGAGTATAGATATCAATCATGTCCAACTTGTTACAAATAAAGTTTACTCGATTCCCAGCTAAGGCTTTAGTGAACACATCAGCTAATTGATCCCTGTCTTGACATGTTTAGTCGAAATCAATCATTGCTTTAACTTTTCACGAACAAAATGACAGCCTTCCCCTATGTGCTTTGTTCTCTCATGAAATACTAGATTAGTGGCAATGTGAATAGTTGTTTGATTATCGTACCACAAGCTCATGGAGTGGGACTTATCGATGCCAATCTTCCCAAGTAGGTGATGTGGTCACATCACAAGTTACCTGTGCCATAGCTCGATATTTAGATTCTGCATTTGATCGAGTTACAACACTTTATTTCTTACCCTTCCAAGAGACTTAATTACCCCCAACAAAAACACAATGACCATGGTCTCTATAAAGAATCTCACGCCCTTGAGCTCCTTTAAGATATTTTAATATATGATTTACAACATCCCAATGTGCAGTTCTAGGAGATGACATAAATTGACTAACACTTATTGAAAGGCAATATCTAGACAAGTAATTGTGAAATAGTTCAATTTTTCCACCACCCTCCTTGTCCGCATCAACAAACATTTCATCTTCAGCCTCAAGTTTCATATTTGGTATCATAGGGGCATCACTAGGTTTTGCTCGAGCTAAACTTGTCTCATCTAGTAAGTCTAGAATATGTTTTCTTTGAGACAAAAAAATTCTTTTACCACTTCAATAGACCTCTATCCCTAAGAAATATTTCAAAGGACCTAACTCCTTTGTTTGAAACATTGTGCCTAGAAAAGCCTTTAGCATACTTATGACCTGCTATCACTACCAGGAATCACAATATCATCAACGTATACCACTAAAAAAATACACCCAACTGTAGATTGTTTAAAGAATATTGAGTGATTATATGCACTTCTTTGCAAGCCAAATTCAATCACAACCTCACTAAATCTCCCAAACCAGGCACGTGGTGATTGTTTCAGACCATACAACAACTTTTGCAGTTTGCATACCTTCCTTGACTCCCCCTAAGTAACAAAATCTAGTGGTTGCTCCATGGAAACTTCTTGCAAATCACCATGGAGGAATGCATTTTTAACATCTAGTTGGTGAAGTGGCCAATGATAGGTAGCAATGAGAGACATAAATAACCAAACAAAAGCCAGCTTAGCAACTGGAGAGAAAGTCTCAGAGTAATCCATACCATAAGTTTGAGCATACCCCTTAGCAACCAAACGAGCCTTCAATCGAGCAACAGATCCATCAGGGTTCATCTTGACAATAAACACCCAATTGATCCGATTGCCTTTTTATTGAGGGGTAAAGGAACCAAATTCCAAGTATGATTATGTTCCAGGGCCATCATTTCTTCTTGCACGGCCGCTCGCCCACTTTTAAGGGACAAAGCCTCAGTAACAGCTTTTGGTACTGACACACACTCTAAGGAAGTAATGAAGGACTTGGAAGACCGTGACAATGCATGGTAAGAAACAAAAGAAGAGACATGATAAGTACATGGCCGTTTACCTTTCCAAGTATGATTATGTTCCAGGGCCATCATTTCTTCTTGCACGGCCGCTCGCCCACTTTTAAGGGACAAAGCCTCAGTAACAGCTTTTTGTACTGACACACACTCTAAGGAAGTAATGAAGGACTTGGAAGACCGTGACAATGCATGGTAAGAAACAAAAGAAGAGACATGATAAGTACATGGCCGTTTACCTTTTCGAAGGGCAATGGGAAGATCAAGACTAGGATCAGGATGAGGTGATAAATCCTGAGGCGAAGCAGCAGGTAGAGGCGATAAGTCATGGTTTGTAGTAGGTGCCACCAGAGATTGCTGCACACGACGAGTGTAAACATTTCGAATAGAAGTACGAGAAGATACTGGTAACACAGGTGTGGTCACAGTGTAATCGAGGAAATCATCCTCAGACTCAAAAAAAGGATTAGAAGACACAAAAGTACTTGGAAAAAGTGTGTGGACTCGAAGAAGGTGACATCAGCTGATACTACGTATCGTCCTAAGGAGAGAACATCAATAACATTTTTGATGTCGAGAATAACCCAAAAATATACACTTGGGAAATCTAAGATCAAGCTTTAAAACTTGAGATCTCATATCTCGAACAAAGCAAGTACACTCAATTACTCTAGGAGCAAGAGAGAATAGAGGGAAATAGAATGGAATAAGGGATTTTACCATCTAAGGCAGAAGAAGGCATACGATTATTGAATAACAAGTAGTAGAGACTGCATTTGCCCAAAATTCTTTTGAAACTTTCATATGAAAAATAAGAGCTTGTACAACTTCCAATAAATGACGATTCTTTCTTTCTGTCTCTCCATTTTGTTGTGGAGTAAGTATACATGAAGATTGATGAAAAACACCATTTTGAGAAAGAAAGAAAGTAAATTTGGATGAGAAATATTTCTTGACATTATCACTCCTTAAGATACGTACAGATTTATCAAATTGAGTTTTAATCTCAATATAAGAGGTACAAAAAACTGAAAATGGTTCTGAGCGATTTTTCAAGTAACTCGAGAATAATCATCCACAAAGGTAACAAAATAGCTAAAATCGGTCTTAGATAAAATAGGACAAGGACTCCAAATATCAGAATCTATTAAATCAAAAGAGGACGCAACCCTTTTATTCATTCTAGATAGATATGGTACCTGCTTGCTAATTGACACAACTTAAAATCTAATCGAGACAATTGACTAAGACTAGGACATTATTTCTTTAAAACAAGGAAAGAAGGATAATCGAAACAACAATGAAGCTACAAAAGAGAAGAGGTACTCGTGTATGCAATAGATCTTGGCACTTGTGTGGGAGAAGAGTTGAGCACATACAAGCCATTGAACTCATGCCCTTACTAATAATCTGCTTAGTCCTAAGATCCTGAAAAATGTAGTGATTAGAAAATAAAATGACACAACAATTAAGAGATTTAGTAATTTGACTCACAGATAAAATATTAAAAGGAAATTGAGGTAAACATAAAACAAAAGACAATAGTAAAGAGTTTGTTGGCTGTGTTGTCCTGTATCTGACTATAAGAGTTGTAGAACCATTAGCTAAGGTGACACATGGTAAATTAGAAGAAGACTGAAATGATGAAAGTACACCTGTATTCCCAGTAATATAATTTGTGGCATCGGAATCAATAACCCAATTTCGGGACAAGGTAGAAAGACGCGTTACAGGCTGTTGAGGAGTGAGCTGTTGAGAAGCATAAAATTGTGTAAGCGAGTATGTTCGTCTGCTGGAATTGTAATTTAATGTTGAGATGGAAACATAGTAGGTGTAGGTAGAAAACCAGCCTCAGTAGCAACATTTGCAAATTTCCTCATAGGAGTTTGACTTGTGTACTTTGATGGTTTGCCATTTAATTTCCAACAGTTCCTTTTTACATGTCCTTACTCTTCACAATAATAACAACCACGAGAACTACCACTAGAGATTCTATCTCAACTACTTTCCCCTCCTCCTTTAATACTGTAATTGCTATTTATATTTGAATTTGTGCCAGCAAGAGCTACCGTCTCATTTGGTACTACACCCGACTCCTTGTCATTGTCCTTGCATACTCGAAGGAGACAAGCATATATATCATTCAACGAAGGTAGTACTTTACTGGTAAGCAACTAAATGCGTGCCACATCATATTCAGGACCCAAACCTGCAAGAAAACATTGGAACACAATCTGTTCTTCTTGTTCATGCATTGCCTTCACATCACTAGTAATAGGAAACATGGCCCGCTTTTCTTCAAATGTATGTTTTAACTCAATATAATATTGAAACAGATTTCATACCTTTTGCTCTGCCCGATAAATCTTTAACATCAGTTCATGAACGTGCGATACATCATGTTTACTTGCATATAAAAATTTTAGATAATCTCACAATTCTTTTATAGTATCACAATGATTAATTATATTATTAATTGTCGGGTCAAGGGTATTTTAAATCTGATTAAAGAGTTTATCATCCTCCATCAGCCATTTTTTTTCGAATCTCAGTATTAGTATTAGATTGTGGAGGTGGGTCATTGGTCAAGTGATCGCCCAAATCCACACTTACACATAATTGGGGACAATTCTCTTCCATTTAGCATGATTCCTCCTTCTCGTTAACTTTCTATCTATGATTTTTAAGGGTGGGGTTACTGTGATTTCATTTACCATTTTCTTATCACTTTTGGTCCATGATTAACACATAAGCAGAAAAGACACAAAAGAAAGTAGCCCAAATAACCAAAGCAACCCAATAATAATGTAAAGTCTAATAAAGAAGCAGCCTAAACAAAATAAGCCAATCCAAAAATAAAAAAATTGACCTACTGGAATCAAGGCCTAAACTGATGAAATCCCAAATCAACTAAACCAGTAGACTTCCTCGACAGCTAAAATCAATTGTTTGGTCCAATCGAATAACCTACCGGAGGAGAAAACTGACACGCTGAAGCCAAAAAACATTTCACAAGGACTCCCGTCACTAACCGCTGCACACACCTGCAACGAAAGGTGTCGATAGTCATACTGAAGCAGACCAAACTGCTCGAACTAGAAAGAACCCAAGTTAGGATCATACAGCAGCATTGGATGCTCATTGCAGAGTAGTTTCCACCACCACCGAATCCTCTTCTAATCTTCACCCGCCAATAAGTCACCCAAGTAAGTGTCGGTTTATCACCAAGAATATCGACCCAAACCTTTGCCACCACCGAAAACAATCTCACAATTTTTTAGAAACTCTCAAACCCTAATTTAGATAATTAAACTCTGATACCATGTTGATTGATTTGAGAAAATCTCAATTTTATATATCTTCATCAACGGGTTAAAACACACGCATATATATACATGTAAATGATATTTCTCAAAATAATAATAATAATAATCCTATCTAACAAGGAAATAATTCTAGACTTATACACCTACCATATACATCAAATTTACTCCTAAATTGACTCACACAATTCATAACACTTATCGATCCGGACTTCCAAACCAAAATTATCTAGGCTTCCTTCACGAATCAGACTTTTAAATCACATAGAATTTGAGTCACAACTTAACAAAGAGTAAAACTAAATAAATAAATGTGACCTCCCTAACATTTTAAGATGATTCAATGATAAAGCGAGGGATAGACCTGTTCTTATTACAATAATATTAATAGGCGGCCGGCTTGCTCCATGTCTAATGTAGTGGCGTATACGTATGTTTGAACAACTCCTATCTCCCTTACTTTTAGTTAACCTTAAAGACCAGCCAACTTTAATTATGTCTAACATAACATCAAGGTTCTTTAAAATTAATGAGCCGATCATATTATTGTTAAGGAAAATTAGGGTTTTGAATTTTCAAATTTCAACCTTCAAAATTAAAGATTTGAATCTCAACTTAATTTGTGAATGTAGGTCCTCATGTAATGTATTAAAATTGCATCTGATTTTCATTGAAGTGGAAAGACCGTGTAAAGATTAAAATCGAACAAGATTTTCTCGTGACTTAAAGTTGAAGTGCAAAACAACCACTTAACATTTATCTTTAAGTTTTGAAATTTAAATATTGAATGTGGAAAAAAAAAAAAATTTATTACGAGTGTTTAGAATAAACATATATAATTGATTAATTCATTGATTTTAACACCAACCCTAAGGATTTTCATTGCGTAACGAACGAGATTTATAGATTTAAAAAGGTCGAGTACCTAAAATCTTATTTTTGAAAATATAAGGAACACTAGACAACATTATTTCACACTACATTTTTTATATCTACACCATATTTAAATTATAAAAAAAGATTTCCAATATTTGCTCACTTATATTTTGATGTTCTCAACTTTTTTCTCGTCACACTGTCAATTTTAACTGTTGCCTTCAATTAATTAACATATTTTGTTTCTTTTCACAATTTTCATCCAAATATTCTGCTGACGTGCGTTGAAAAGATGAATAAATATTTTGTTAAACTTTTTTAATTATTTATTTCATTAATATAAAAATATGAGAAATAAATGTCTCTTTAGCCCTCGTAACAAATATTAGGGACGAAAATCGTTTTTATAGACAATGTGAAAATTAATAAGAGGGTTGGTGAATAATTTTTTTTTTTTTTAAATAAATTGAGAACATATGTGTAAATAAAAAAAGTTTATGGATATTCATTGTAATTAAAATGTGGTATAGATTATGAATGTATCTATGAATAATGTTATTTATGAAACCTTACACAAGATAATGAATAACATTACTAGCTAGGAATATGGGCAGAAATAACCCAATTGCCGGCGCATCAACGCCCTAAACATGCCACGTGCCCCTGTTTTAGGCCCACAACCCACCATTACTCTTATCAATCAACACACTACGCGCAGCCACGCACCCACACTCTTTATCTCTCTTCACTTGGGCGGCGCCCCTGGTCAAACCCCTTGTTGAATCCACTTCCTCTCTCCTCTCTCCTCTCTCCTATATAACATCTTCCATTTTCCTTCAGCCTGTAAACCATTATCACCACTAACTTTTCTCTTCAGTGGGAGATTTCGAGATTTTTTCATGGCGGTAAAGGAGAAGGCTAATAAGGCTGTTAATGGTGTTAAGGAGAAGGCTAATAAGGCTGTTTCATAAATCAAGTTTTAATTAATAACTTTTAAATTAATTTTTATTTAAATCAATCCTACACAATTTCAAAACCTAATTATTTCATTTTCACTCTCTCTCTCCTATCGACCCATTTTCTCTCCCATCTCTCTCTATCCCCGCTGCCACACCTCGCCTGCACCACCACTTTGTCCATTTTCCTTCAATCTGTAACCAATTATCACCACTAACTTTTCTCTTCAATGGGAGATTTCAAGATTTTTTTCCTGGTGGTAAAGGAGAAGGCTAATAAGGCTGTTAATGGCGTTAAGGAGGTGCACTACAGGGGCGTGAGGAAGAGGCCCTGGGGCCGTTACGCGGCGGAGATTCGTGATCCTGGGAAGAAAAGCCGTGTTTGGTTGGGCACGTTCGACACGGCGGAGGCGGCGGCGCGTGCTTACGACACCGCCGCTCGTGAGTTCCGTGGATCTAAAGCTAAAACTAACTTCTCTTTACCATCGGAGGTGCACAGCCCTAGCCAGAGCAGCACCGTGGAGTCATCAAGCGCTGGAGCAATGAATACTCAACCGCCTGTTGAGCTTGATCTCACGCGCCTCCTTGGAGTAACTTCCACCGGCACCGCTGTGAATGGGTATCAGTTTTTTCGTTACCAGCCAGCCATGGCGGTTTCGCCCACTGGACGTCCGGGTCTTTACTTCGATCCGCCGCCAGGATACCGGCTGAATACGGCGGCCGTTAAGTTTCCCAACAGCGGAGGCGGCGGCGGCGTGCAGAGTGATTCGGATTCTTCTTCAGTTGTTGATGAGAATCAAATCGATACAAAGAGAGTTTTGGGTTTGGATCTTAATCTACCACCCGCCGTGGATGAAGCTTGAATGTTCACACAGTGAAATAGACTAACTTTTTATTGTATTGTAAATACATAAAAATATTAATGCGGTTTTAATAATTAGAGAAATTCATTTCTCTGATTGTTTATCACAATTATAATCGGCAATTAGGGCTTTTGATTCAATGTATTTTCTCCATTTACTTTTGGTTATATTTTTGAGCTACATAACATAATTTTCTCCATTTACTTATTATTATGTGTTTAAAAAGTGAACATAAGAAATTAAAATAATTAAGAAGATCATTAATCAATAATCATACTTCTTAAAAGTTAATCTTAGTTTGCCAATAGCCCTTCTCATTCTCATTGGAGTCAAGTCTCCATATATGAAACATAAAATAAATTATTACAAAAAGATAAATAAAAAGAATCATTTTGAGAGCACTCTTCTCATATTTACACTCTGTTTGGTGCACATTTTGAGAGTAAGAATGCATTTTTACTGCTGACGTGATAGATAATATGTGATTGAAAAAATAAAATTATTAAAGAATGTGGTTGAAAATATGATTAAAAGAATGAGAAAGAGAAAAATAATGTGGCTCAAACAAGGATTTAATAATTCTATTCTTAGTCAGATTAAAAAAAATTATGAAAACATTCGATCAAAACACGTTCAAGACTATAGATTCAAAAGAAAAGAAATCATTTAGTCTTTTATTCGAATAAAAAATATATATAATTAAGAAGACACTCGATGATACCACCGAAATAATCGAATTGAATGACAATAAGCCCCCGTTTGACACCCATTAGTTTTCTATTCTCATTCTCATTTTTCATTTTAATCACACATTCTCCTAATAAAATAATATTACACACAAATCAAAAAAATTTCATCACTTTTTCACCACACATTCTTACATCAATCACTATTTCAAAATTTCTATAAGCCTCAAAATGGGTTTCAAACATGGGCTAAAACTCAATTCAGATTGAATAATACGAGAGGAAAATATAAAATTAATTAAGAAATGAAATGATTATTGTGGTCAAAAGAGTAAAAGCAAAGAAAATCAAGTGCACTCAATGCCACCGACAGCATCCTAAAATGGGTCCCATATCCAAAAACACCGTGTTTTTTGGTACATGTTGTGACTACGGTGGATGGCACGTGTTACTTTATTAATACTTTGCCGTCCATTAAATCCACCAAATATATTTATTATTATTTTAATATATTTCTTAAAGCGCGTACGAGATGGTGAAGCGACACCGCCGTGGGCCCATGGTGGAGACTTGGGGTCGCGCCACCGGCAGCCGCTTTTGGTGGGGCCATTAGCTCCAGGGGAATATGTGGGGTGTGGTGTAGACTTTGGAGTTTGGATTCACCTTTTTCCTTTTGAATTTACGGGGAAATTTCATCTGCACTCACTCAACTTTTCAGTAAAATTTAAGCCTCTTAACTACAAATTAAATTTTTAATCATTTTTGACAAATATCAATAAAAATATGTAATTAAAAAGTTTTTAAAAAATAGATTTTAAACCATAGGTACCAAATAGGGACTAAATTACTTCACTTCTCAATAAAGTCAATGAACTTCAATTTAGTTTCAAAATTAACGTGTTGCATCGTGTCACTTGTCACCCTCAAAACTAATAGAAATTGTTTTGTTGATAATTGATCTTAACATAATTCCTACGTGGCATCCTACACAAGAAAATGGTATAACGAGAGTTATGATAATGTCAATAGACTAAACTGTTAAAATGCGTATTATAGATTAATGTGTTAAAATGTGTATATTTTTATTCTAAAACTTTATGACAGGATATAGTGATAACTAAATTGACATGCAATGCTATGATTACATTGCAAGAATATCGCGGTATGTTAATAATTAAGCAATTTTCAACATCTTGGAAGGCGAATGGTGACAGAGAAATGAAATTTGAAACTAAATTAAAGTTTAATGGCACAATTTGAAATTAAATTAAAATTTAATAATTTAATTGAGATAAATTAAAGTTTAGTGATCCAATTAAATCGTTGCTTAAAAGTAAAGTGACTGCAGATGAAATTTACCCGTCTAAATTGTCCTTGGTTGCCTTGTCTTTAGAAAAGTCGTTTATGTTGAAATTAGTGCATATATTAAAATAACTTGTAATAATTGTTTCTCTTAATCTAAATTTTTAATTTTTATTATGTCCAGTAAATTCATAAAGTGTAAACTCGATTCAAAAAAATACTTTTCTTGACCATCGTATAGTTTCATGATACATTTATTTCATATTCTCATCTATACAACTGAAAACAAGTCTACAAGTTAATTGACATACAATGCTTATTATTTTGAAAAGTAAATTCAAAATCTTTTGGGAGATATAGTGGTCATATACCCACGAGCTCGACTTGTGCTTGTTTGCAACGAGTCGTTACTCATGGGTCGAGCTCGGCTTTTTTTTTTTTTATTTATTATTTTAAGAAAAGCCCTTATAAAATAGATAAATCATTGATTTTGAACGAGCCCACGAGCCGCTCGTCAAAAAATGAGCCGAGTGGGCTCGGCTGGCCAAGCGAGTTAGCCTGATCGGCTCGAGCCTGTCTTTTGACGAGCCCCGAGTGGCTCACGAGCCACTTTTTTACGAGCCGTTCGGCTCGATTGCCACCTCTAGAGAGATAGAATGTAGGAGTTTCCAAAATCTGCTAAACACAATGTGTGCTTTTCAAATAGGATAATTATATTACCACTACAAAATTTACTTATTAAACCACAATTTAATTAATACTTTTATTTACTTAAATGGTCCTGAGCAAAATTAGGTGGGTGTTTGGTGGAGATTAAGATTAGATTTTTAGTGGATTGTGAAAGAAGTTTTTGAAATGTGTGGTCGAAAATCCTGTGAAAGAAAGCGAGTCAGAAACAATCCTTATGGATGAGCAATTTTCAAACACTTGAAAAAGGAAAGGTTCTTGAAGAAAGAATCGTTGGAAAATCCAAGGTAAAATCGTTCTACTAAGATTTATTCTAGAAATATCATTTGTCCAGAAAAGTTTGTTGCCATGAGTTCAAATAATGAAGGGTATGCGCTTCGAAGGGCTATGGATCACCCTGAAGAAGGGGAACCCTCGTATACTATTCCGCTACTTGCTATAGATCTCATCAGCATCATAGATGGGTGGGTCGGGAAGTGGCCACAATGGCTGCAAACATGAGAGATATAACTTAACAGAACAAAGACATGCATGAACTGCTGAGGAGCATACAAGGCCAAGGAGGATACATAGTCCCTCCATACGCAACCCCTCGAAATGTGTTCCAAAACCCCTCGCAAAGAAACTATTATATGGCGAAAAGGAGGTTCAAAGTCAAATAGTTGATTATCTATACTATGCCAGGAAAGTAGCTCTCCATGAAAGGAAAGCTGAGGTGGATACATCCACCAATTATGCCACTAACTAACCCACTCAATTTCCATACGATTTTCCTCCAGACTTCAACCTGGAGGACATGGCTTAGAGGTCTGTAAGTGTATTTGACATATTAAGCCTAAGGCTACCAAAAAAATAAGCGGGATCAACCTCCCCCTATGCCTAGAAACAGGTAGGCATAACCTCCTCCTCCTGTACCCAGAAATAGGCAACAGGAACTTTCCCAATTTGGAAGGTGTGAGCAGAGTTATGATGAAGTGCCTCGGAATCCTTCTCCTAGAAGTAGGCGTAAGAAGAAGACAGAGCAGACTAGGAACCAAACAGGACCTTCCCAACCACCTTCATAGACTCAGGCTGGGAAGAATGAGGACTCAGATGATCCATAAAGGTCTTGCGACAACAGAATCTTGGGAAGAATGAGGACTCTGAATAAGGACTAATCCAACAGGCCGTATTAAATGCGACAATAGTAGGAGGAATCATTGAAGAACTTCCTATCCCGCTTCACTGATGAAATGACATACTGTGTACAAGTGACAGATAAGGAAGCTCTAACAACCTTGAGGGAGGAATGGACATAAACTCTCTCTTCTGGAGGGATGTGCAAAACGAAGACCCTATCAGATATGACGCCTTACCGAAAATGATAAGGCGGGAGATCCTCAATGAAGAATTGAGAGATCACATAAATAGTACAAACCAAGGGCTCCCACCTCATCAGAGGTAAAGAGGATAAGGTCCAGCCTCTACTTAACAGACCATCAGGCCGGACAGTCGACCTCTCTCAACTAGGACAAGCATTGACCACCACAACATTAAGTGCAGTGCCCACTTTGGCCTATGAGGAAGTGAATCCTAGTACTGAAATGTACCAAGAAATACCCCCCAACAATTCTCCCAAATAGGGAGGGGCGGGGGACGATGAGCTGAACCTAGAAATAGGGGCGAAGAACCCCTCAACTGTACATACCACTCCTATAGCCATAGCATTACTAGGTGCAAGGACATTGCAATGCATCCCTAGAACAACAATCAATGGAGAAATAGGCGCCTCCGAAGAGACACGCCTCCGGGGAAAAACCAAATGCATAAGGGTAGTGAACCGAGGTGTCCCAATTGTGATAACGGTCCTCGAAGGAGGGATAATGATAGGGAGAGGCCCATGGACAGACAAAGGCAAAGAAGAAGCGCTCAGCTGATGCTAGCCGCGAACCCATCAAAGAGATTGATACAATTTTCGAAGGCCCATTTGTCGGGAAAGAATCTAGAAACTCCCAAAGGAATTATGCAAGGGAAGCAAGGGACCTTCCCATGGCAAGCTTCATTTTAAACAACCATCTCTCCATCGAGAGAAGGGCTCAACCTATCACCTTCTCTCAAGACGATTTCGTTTGTATACACTATCCACATTACGACGCATTAGTAGTGATGGCCATTATAGCTCGCAATGGTCTAAAAATAATGCTAGTAGATAATCGAAGCTCTGTCAACATCATAATTGAAACTACATTTGACAAAATGAAAGTTGATTATAAGCTAACCCACAGACCTCTCCCTTGTATGGCTTTACTAGAGACATCATCATCCCAAGGGAGAAAATTACTCTAGCAACAGAGATGGGAACAACACAGTTAACTGCTCATCATTTCATGGAATTTCTGGTGGTGGACAACCACTCCGCCTACCACGGAGTGCTTGGGAGACCGACGTTGAAAGACTTATTTGTCGTTACGTCCATTCACCATTTGTGCATGAAATTCCCAACGAAAAATGGCATCGCCATGGTCAGAGACGATTGAAGGAGTGCAAGGGAATGTTATTCATATTCCATAGGAAAGTAGAGCCTCGAAGTGTCAATATAATCCTGACGATGTTGACATGGATGACGTCCCTGAACAAGGGCAAACCCCTGAACAAGAAGGAGATGTCGAAATGACGGACGCCTCTGAAAAAAAAGTGATCTTCAAAGTCATAAACACCTATGAAGAAGAGACTGTCCTAGAAACTCAAACATCCCCCGAATAAGGGATAGTTGCTGGAGAAGTGGCTAATTTGGAGGAACTAGATCCTCGCATCATCGATTGAGAACCTCAAACAGCCCCAATAGAGGAGTTAGAGAGTTTCCAAGTGGATATCCAAGATTCCTCCAAATGTTTGCAGGTTGGAAAAGATCTGTCACTAAAGGCCAAAGAAAAGTTGAAAAGCTTCTTGCACAAAAAATTGGATGTCTTTGCCTGGAAACATGAAGACATTGTCGGTATTGATCCAAAAGTCAGTTGCCACCACTTGAAAACCGATCCTAAGGCTATAGCTCACAAACAAAAAAGAAGAGCCCTCAATTTAAAGAGATATAAAGCGTTAAGGGACGAAGTAAAGAAACAGATCAACAATCGATTTATCCGGGAATCTATGTATCCAAAGTGAGTTCCTAACCTCGTCCTGGTAAAAAAGTACAGTAAGAAGTGGAGAGAGTGTGTGGATTTCTCAAACCTAAATCAAGGTTGTCCTAAGGACAGTTTTCCACTTCCTCAGATAGATCAATTGATGGACTCAATAGCAGGACATAAACTTCTTAGCTTCATGATGCTTATTCCAAGTACAATTTGATCCCATCGTTCCCATCACATGAAGAGCATACGTCATTCATAACAGACAAAGGTCTTTATAGCTATATGGTCATGCCCTTTGGATTGAAAAATGTAGGAGTTATGTATCGAAGACTTGTCAACAAAATGTTTACTGACCTCATTGGAAATACAATGGAGGTATATATAGATGACATGCTGGTGAAAAGCTTGAAGGCTGAGGACCACGTCAAGCACCTCAGTGAAACTTTTCAAGTATTGAGGAGATACATGATGAGACTCAACCCCTTAAAATGAGCCTTTGTTACCTTTGGGAAATTTTTGAGCTACATGGTCAACCAAAGAGGGATTGAAGCTAACCCGAAAAAGATTAAAGCGTTAATCAAAATGAGGTTGCATCAGAAACCTAAAGAGGTTCAGAGCCTCATTGGGCGTGTAGCCGCATTAAACCACTTCATCTCAAAGGCGAATGATAAATGCTTACCTTTCTTTAAAGTCCTAAAGGGGGGAATAAATTTCAGTGGACCAATGAATACGGGATAGCCCTACAAGAGCTAAAGAAGCACTTGGGGCAATCTCTCTTACTCTCCAAACCTAAGGCTGGTGAACTACTGTAGCTACACCTAGCAATAACCTTAGACGCAATCAGTTTAGTTCTCGTAAAGGAGGAACGTGGTCAACGCTACCTATGTATTACATAAGCAAGACATTTTTGGCAACATAGACTCGTTATCAGGACATGGAGAAGCTAACATTCTCTTTGGTAACCACTTCTTGAAAATTGAGGCCGTATTTTTAGGCCCACACTATACACGTGCTGACCAATTTTTCCCTCAAGCGAGTACTGCAGAAGCCCGATGCTTCAGAAAGGTTGTTGAAATGGGCTTGGAGCTTAGCCAATTTGACATTGTGTTCAAACCAAAGGTTGCGGTTAAAGGACAAGCCTTTGTAGATTTTGTGGCAGAGTTTACCCATGTTCCAGAAAATGGAAGAGGAGATGGAACCCGCTGAACCACCCAGTTGGAACTTTTTTGTTGATGGCTCCTCGGAGACACTAGATCCGGAGCGAGAGTGGTCCTGGTTAGCCTAAAAGGACATAAGCTTAATTTTGCCGTAAGATTCGACTTTATGGTCACAAACAATGCAACAGAATACAAGGCCCTTCTAGTTGGCCTCAGATTAGCCAGAGAAATGTAAGTAAAGAGACTGGTGATCAGTAGTGACTCCCAACTGGTAGTTAGCCAGGTTCATGGTAACTTCTCGGCTGAAGATAAGTCCATGGCTGCCTATCTAAAATTGGTCATGAAGTTTATTCCAAATTTTGAAAAGTTCGAGTTTGTGCAAATCCCACGCTCAGGGAATGCTAACGTCGACGTTCTTTCAAAATTGGCCAACAGTAAATATTTTGAACTACTCACTGTGGTGCCCATAAAATACTACCCTAGACCATCTACCGCTATAGGCGAAGGGGTAATGTGGGTCGAGAACACCCTACTATGGATGAAGCAAATAATAGCATTCATCAAAGATAAGGCATTACTCTCTTAAAAAGAGGAGGCACAGAAGCTCAGAAAGCTAGCTTTTTATTTTGTTTTTCAGGACGATGTGCTATACAAACAAGGCTTCTTCTTGCCTTTACTCCAGTGCATAGGGGGAAAGTAGGCCACCTATGTGTTTTAAGAGATCCATGAGGGGGTATGTGGCAACCACTCCGAATGGTGGTCCTGGCACAAAAGGTGTTAAGACAGGGATACTACTGGCCCACCATGAAAAAGGATGCGCTGCAGTTTGTAAAGAGTTGCGATAAGTGTCAACGCTTCGCAACCATTCAAAGGAAACCTTCTCAGGAACTAAGCATTGTTTCTAGCATATGGTCGTTTACCAAATGGGGGATTGATCTTATAGGCCCCATACCCAAAAGGCGGGGCAATTTCAACTTCGCAATTGTCACCAGTGATTACTTCACCAAATTGGTAGAAGCCGAACCCCTTCCAAGGTCACTGAACCAAATACTTCTAAATTCCTATGGAAAAATATCATTGCAAGTTCGAAATTCCCAATTCTATTGTCTCGAATAATGGACGGCAATTTGACAACAAAAAGATTAGAAATTTATGTGAGAAACTAGGTATCAAGAAGCATTTCTCCTCCCCACATCACCCTCACGCTAACAGACATGTGGAAGCTATTAATAAGACTATCAAATATACGCTGAAGAGGAAGTTAGATACTTCTAAAGAGGCTTGGGTTGAGGAACTATCTCAGGCCCTATGGGCAATCTGAACTACAAGTCGAATGGGTACAGGAGAAACTCCTTTCTCCATGGCCTATGTAGTTGAGGCTATGAGTCCAGTTAAAAGTGGGTCTTTTATCTCCTCGTCGTATTCATTTTAACAAAATATCTAATGACAAGTTGAGAAGATGTGAACTAGACTTTCTTGAAGGAAGGAGGGATGACTCTCAAGCAAAGTTGGCTATTTACCTACAAAAAATAACTAAGTACTACAATCCTAAAGTTAAGAAGAAATCATTTCGCTTGAACGAATTGGTTTTTCAGAGGGTATTCTTGTCTTCTAAAGAACACGGTACAGGAACCCTTGGTCCCAATTGGAAAGGCCCCTACCGCATCAAATAAGAGGTTCGGTCTGGGACCTACATAATTGAAAATATGGATGGAAAGGCACAACCTCATCTTTGGAACGCGGAGCATTTGCGGAAATATTACTAGTAAAAATGTAAATATGCAATTTGTACAGTTCTTGATTCAATAAAGTTGATTCTTATTAAAGTGTTTGCAAAAAGAAAATGCCTCCTATTGACAAAAGTCAAAGGATAAGCCTCTACATAGACGATTCGTCCCTATGCAGAGATGCGTTGGCAATTCAGCGAAGAGTTGGATCCCAAAACGGACCATCTTCTTAATTGTGAAGTCGATAGCACATGCCCTTAATAATAAAAGTTGTTAAGGAAGCCTCAACATGGGCAAACCACTTAACCTCATGCTCAAGACAATTGTTGATTTTAATGAAATAAGATTGTTCTTAATTTTATTAAGTCATGTTGGCAAAAAAAAAAATGCCTCCTATTAACAAAAGTCAAAGGAAAAGCATCTGCATGGACGAACTATCCTCATGCTCAGGAAAATTATACGTCATACTAAATTAAATCGCTTCTTAAAGTTTCATGAAGTCAAGTTTCTAAAAAATAAAAGGTACCTTTGCATAGACGAGTCGTCCCTATTTAGAGAAGTGTGGGCACTTCGAGGAAAAGTTGGACCCTAAGATGAGCCACCTTTGTACTTATGAAGTGTGTCAGATGCTTTTAACAACAAAAGTTATTAAGGAAGCCTCAACATGGGCGAATCATTCAACACCATATTTCAGAAAACAATGAAAGGGAAAACGAATTACCAACACTTCTGCAAATTGCAAATAAATGTCTTAAACAAAAAAGTCTGAAGTACTATAGAGCATGAGTTTATGAAGGTTATGCGTATGTTCAGATATTTCAAAAAGGTAAATAACCTTCTAACACTTTTGCAAAATTATTAGTTCGAAACTACAATTGAAGCAGAATTAGTTTGAGCTACATTGAAGACATCGCAATGAACGAAGTACGAAAAAATAAATAACACACAAACATATGAGCAAAAAGAAATTTTTATTAAATTAGTAAATATTTACAATTGTTGGGCGAGGCCGCTTACATAAGAAATGCAAAAAAGAAAAAAAAAAGCTAGAGAAAACCTNCTTCAATCTCGATCACGTGGCTACCTTCTGCCGGAGTTTGAGGCTCTCGCTCTCCGTCTTCTTGGAACTTTGACCTCAACTCAAAAGTGTTGAAAGTTTAGAAGTTGACTTCAATCCACTCCAGCATCTCGGTATAGAAGTGCCTCCGCTAGTACTTAGCAAAACTTTGGTACGCCTCCGTCAAGTGAAAGTTGGTGATGTAGTTCTTTATAGTATCGTCATCGGTCGATTGAGCCTCCTGCCTTGTCGTCTCAACTTCCTCTGTCAAGCCGGAGATCTTCTCATTCAGCTCCCTCACCTGCTACTTCAAAGCAACATTCTCTTTATTGGCCTTCTCCAAGGCCTCAGTCGCTAGCTTGTGATGGGTGTCAGAAGTCTCCACTCACTTCATCAAAGAAGCCACCTCACTTTGAGACAAGTGGACTTCCTTCTTCAAATTTTGAATTTCCTCCATTGTCGAAGCGAGCTTCACAGGCTCATCCTCCTCCTCAAGGCTTCAGCTTCAACTTCAGCACTGGCCTTGTTGGCTGCCTCTTCAACCTGAAAGGTTTTATTCATGAACTCTTTATTTTTATTTTGAAGGTTTTTAAAGAGGGTTTCAGCCTCTATGGCCACTTCGAAGGCCCTCTCCAGTTGGCTGACTAGTGTGGCGAAGAGGTCTATCGCGTCGTTGGTCTCCATAAAATTTTGCCACTTACGTCCATATTTATGAAAAGTAGATGTAGCAGTCTGAACTTCTGAAGGAAGTATGGTCAAAAACTTCTGAGCCAGATCATCACTCCTATGAGCAACCCATGTTTGGCATGGGTCGCATCTGAAGCCAAATACCTACTTGATGTCCTGATCTTCTTCAATGACCATTGCCCTAATGGCTCCACAACAGTTGGCCTCTTCTAGCCTACTCTAGCCGTAACTATGGAAGTTGTCATTAACTTTTCCCTAGTAAGGACTAGGAAGCATGGGGAGTAGGATAGCCATCAACCTACCCTCTCCAGTGGTGGAGAAGCGTTGTTTCTTCTCGGGGACCTCCTACACAACTTCTTTCCCCTTATCCTTCAAGTGAGGTGGCCATTCTCCCTTTTAGCTGCCAGCCTCCCGACTGACCCTCTCTACTTGGTCCCTCATTTGGCCGCGACAGATGAGGGCTTTAACCCCTTTCTCCTGGAGGTGGAGGTAGCAACCAGTATGGTAGCCATGTTAGACGTGGGGTGCCTTCACTTCTCAAAGCTTTCTACAAAGGCAAATGAAAAGGGTTAGCAACAAAGTCTACAAAAGCACTAAGAACTTAATGAATATTAACATGACCTCTCCAGGCAATTAAACCAAATTCTTCAAAAAAATCGTCTGGAGGAGATTAGATGGTCAAATTCTTGCCAAGAAGAAGGGCATTAGTATATGTCTGTGATGACCTCCCACTCACCTTTATTGAGTTCGATCCAGTTAATAGACCCTATAAAATATCAAAGAAAGGTTAGACATCAAAATAACGATCAAGCAACATTAAACACAAATAAGACACTCATGAGCTTCTGAGTAGGAAGTTGGAACTTTCACGTGAGGATAGTGTCACCTTCACGCTCCTTCCATTTTCACCTTACCCTGAACCACGTATCCTTCCATTCTTTGATAGAGGAGGGAAGGCCAAAGACGAAGGGAGAATGTGACTCCCACGGACATAAAGAGTACCACCCTTTAGATTCCTCTTTCCCCAAGACCTTGGGTTGGAAAATGGTCTGGAAGACGTGGGGGCATATCCTCTCTAAGGGAGGTCTCCTTCCATAAAAATTAGATTCCCACTAACTGGGTCCAAGCTTTGGGATTGAGCTGGGTGGAAGTCAGCTCGTACAACCTCATAATAGCTCTAAAGAAAGGATGAAGGGGTGGCATAAGCTCCGCTTTCAAAAGAAACTCACTGACAGCGACGCACCCCTACCTCGAAAAGTAGGCACGCTCGTTAGGAGATAGGGACAAAAGCTCTATGTCATAAAGGATACGATATTTTTCCCTGAGGTTTACTAAATGGTTCGCATTTACAGTCGAACGAAGTTTAATTTTCCCCACGTCGACACATTGTTTCCCCTATTTTCCTGGAAGGCAAAACACTTTGGCCAGCCCTAATAGCTCGAGCAAGGTCGATCGTGTTAGTTAATGTTACCCCCATCTCAGAAGTCAAACGACTGAGATCTACCCCATTCCTAGAAGATTGTGAAGATTTCGTTTAGTTGAGTTTAAAAGAAAAAGGAAAAATGTTAAAAGTACTTACTGATTACTCAAAGGACGATGAAGAAAGGTTACCAAAAATGAAAAAAATCACCAAGAATGGAGAACGCAAGGAAAGAAACAAAGAAAATGAGAGAGTTTGGAGAGTACGAATGTTGATTGCATGAAAGGCAAAGTGATTTTTTGCCACAAAATGTTGCCTTTTATAGGTGGAAGCTTTGAACCCCAGCCACTGGATTTCGATTCGGATAATCAGACTTTCCATTTGAGATTTAAATCTAAGTCACTCAATATATCGGACATTTCATCTTCTACAGCCCAGATCAGAGCGTCTTCGTCATGCACGACAACCATCATTGCATATTAAATACGATGATGGTTACGTGTATGGGAAGATGAACTCTTTCAGCTATTTTTTCTTGAAAACGTACAAAGATAGCAAATAATTTGAAAAAATGACGCCACTTTATGTTCTCTAAACATTTTAAAATTATTTTCTGCAACTGATTGAGGTGGCATCATTATTTCAAATGATTGAGGTGATGCCGCCTTGTGTTCCCTCCTCGTAATTAGTAAATTGAGTCTCGACGAGTAACGGAGTCCCTTCACCTGATGTATAACGCCACTTCAGATAAAATAGCTTCAGACAACACGAACTGGTAATTCTTGAAACTCGGATATGTGGTGTGGTAAAAACCACCCCTAACAAAAATTTTGTACATACAAGTCCACACATTACATAAATAATCATATCTAGATTTGGAGGACTATTGTTACACCTCACCACCGAGACTCAAGTCAAAACATCACGTAGCAATCCACGTGGAAAGAAAAGTCAGCAAATAGTCAACTGGTCAAATGTAAAAAGATCAAATGAATGGCTGAAACTATTATGCCGAAGCACTGCCTAAATGGTCGAAGCAGCGTGTCGAAACTCTTGTTATGCCAAGACTCTTCGCATCAAAGACCACCACTACGAAGCCCTCTCAAGTCGAAGCCCTTAGTTCATCTGAGGTCCCTGAAGCTGAAGCTATTTCTTGCAAGATTTGCATGCAATCTTTTAGAATGATTGATGTAACGTTTGTACATAAAGAATGTCAGATGTGTCAATCTATAGTATAGGGTGGATGACCCCTTGTCAATGTATTTAATGTATGATAGACTTGGTGATGTGAGATTTCGGTAAAGAGGATGAGGCTACGTGGTGTTGATCAAACGGTCACCACGTCGGCCAAAAACTATAAATAGGCGGCCTTTGTACATAAAAACGGATGATTCTTTGAACATAAAGAGAGATAATATACAAGAGCATTCTCAATATACATTCTTGCTTGATCTATTATTGCTAGTTTGGATAGTATGTTATTTATATCTTTGTTGGTGATTGTTTGTTAGCATAGTTACTTTAGTCATTACCATCGGTACTCGAACATTTTTGTCTCACTCCATGAAGCATCTCCCGCGTTCACGTGTTACCCTTCTCCCACCGGCTCACTTGTCTAAACGTGCCTAAATTTGCTTAAGTTGGCGTAAGTGGGCCCGACATCTGTTATCCACGTTGGCATTATGTTTTTGGGGGGTCAACAAGTGTCATAAACCTAGGTTTATGTAATTTTCTCCCTTTTTATTCTTGAATTAGGTTTATAATTGCAAATTTATTCTGTGTATCACTCCTTCTCTTAAAAGAGAGAATCCAATGATCACTGTTCATTTTTGTCACAGCCGTTTTCACCCTCAAACTGGTTTGGAACTGATTTTTTACTGTTCATGTATTATTATATATGTATAAAAAACACAGAAAATCAAAAAAAAAAAAAA
>CAIGRF010038602.1:0-23339 GCA_903798235.1 Fraxinus ornus | reverse complement strand
GACTATCATGAAAGCCTCCAAAAGGTATAGTAGTGTAATTCCCCTTATTATGGCTTTGGCTCATTGATAGGAAACTGGAATTTCCTTTACTGTAAACAGTCCTTTACTGTAAACAGTTCCTAGTGATGCAACAGTTGCGTCCTGCTGACCTTGAATTGAAGTGATTGATGCAATATCTATTCTCCCATTATCATAAGTAGGACCTGCTGACATATAAGCTTCATTTGCTTTATTGTAGAAACTGTCCATATCAACGAACTGTAGTAATTAGGATCGATTGGCATTAGATTGTCATTTCCCTTTTCATACCTCTCCCCAATTGGAATAAAATTGTCAATCTTTTTGTTGAAGGCTCGTCCAACAGACGGAAGATTATTATCTATCCGATAACCCAATAGTGTGAAATTGCTCTCTCTCTTGTTGGAGGCCTGTTCCAGTGAAATTAAATTTTTATCTATCTTACCGAAGGCAGTATTCACTAAAATGGCACTTCCAACTTCGGAATGATAAGTTAGTCCAAGTGACATGTCGTTAATTGTCCCGTGAATGATGGAGCTAACCCTTTTATTCTTGTCTCCAGGGTTATAGGGTTTCCCTAGAAATTCAGACACGTGATTATCTGAGACGATCTGGTTTCTAACTTTCTACCTCCAATACTTAGATACAAGGGATCTTCCTCATCATGAGACACTGGTAAACAAATGGACGAATCAATTTCTACCAGATCTTCAGAACCCTTCTTTACCATGTTCAGACCCCCCATGAGGGGAACATTCTTATCTGCAAATTTTGAAATCCTGATGGGCTTAGGCCGAAATAGGCAATTGCCTATGTGACCTGGCTGAGAACTGGAAGTGTTGCCCAACAGGGATATGTTCATGTTTGCAGTTCCTGAAGCGGGTTTGTCGTCAGCAGATTCTACTGCTTGCTTCTTGTTGCTGTATAGCTCTTGCTCAGTTGTATCCATAGACCACCGATGAGCATGCTTTTGCTCGAGCCTATTAGAATCTTAGTTACCCAACTCTCCATTAGCCAAAGAATCGCAGATCCAGGACTTCAAAATGATCTTTTTCTGAGAAGATCATCAAAATTACACGAGTTAAATAACCTTAAATAACAAATAACAATGTCATGCAACTATTGGCCGAGTAACCTTTTCACCTCAATTCGTTCTTGGGGTTTAAGGTTGGGAGGATAACACTGGGCAGAATTGATGAAGTTGCTGAGTATTTTCACAAAGGGTTATCACGGATAACAAAGGAGGTGGATAAGGAAAAGCATAGTTGACAGAAATCACGAGACAAAAAGTAGGTAAAACGAAAATAAAGAACAACTTATAATATTTTAACGCAAGCATCTGAAAATGTGTATAATGACTTGTAGATATTTCTTTAGATGCAGGAAAAATCGAGACGGATAGTCATAATTACATAGATTCAGTCATCCAAATCGAATGATGAGGGATCCCTGTTGCAGAGATTTAAGTAAAAATTCAGCAAATCAGCATTCAATTTAAGAAGACCATTTGAATACGACTATGGAAATGGCAGAGTGGGAGGTGGGTGCTCAAAAAATTGTTGATGTTGACGGAGGGAAGCAACTTGTACTATACCGGAATACAATTTTTTTTCCAATAATTCTGAGCCAGATATTTTGGAAAGGGTATGTACTATTGCGTTTTGAGACGAAGTTCTAGCGTAAGAAAGTTGAAATATATACTTTATATATATGATTCAAACTCTCCCTTTCTGACAGAAGAAGGGACATTGCAGATTATATGGAAACAGAAGTATTTATTTAGTAACTATTAACTAATACACCATTTAAATGGAGGAAATTTGGAAAAGAAGAATTCTAGAAGTATTTTATTATGCACCTTTAAAATGCATCCAGAAATCTGTCTAATTTTCTCAAACTAGAAATTAATAATACCAATTTATGCTTCATCTAATCGTCAATTTCACCCTTTATATGTCCACAACCCCACCATACAACTCCCACTCCTCCTTCAAACAATCACCTCCACCATCCCTATCTCCCCCTGCCTTCACCTTCCCACACCCCCATCTACAACTCTTCATGAACCCCCAACTCAGCAATAGAGGTGTGTTGGAAGTGGGGGCAGGGATTACCGAGGAGTGTGAAAAAAGATAGAAACGGTTTGCATTTAGAAGCTCCCTTTTTTGGTGAGTACTGAGTAGCAAAAATTCTAAAACATTAAACCCTATAAGTTTATGCAATCAGTTTGATATGCAATGCAGACTCTATATTAATGTATTTGATATGCAATGCAGCTCTATATTCTAACATTAAACCCTATAAGTTTATGCACTCATTTTAAAGTAACTAGATTTGGAGTAGAACAATGCGCATATAGTTCATGACACTTTACACCATATGAAGCCAGGCTTGCCATGAAACAATACTCCGACAAGTGTTTGAAAGGTCAAAAATTGAATTATTCTCCGATACCTTGCTAAATCATGATAACTTTATTAATGGAGCTTGGGAAACCTTGTATACAAGGTTTGCAAAATAGTTGAACGGGGCCTCAGCTATGAAAGTAATCCGTCCACGTGTACTAATATTGGACTATAAGTGCATACATAATCTTCAAGTGCGAGCAAAACTCATCAATATTTGGTTAATAGCAATAATACGACAAAAGATCACAAACAAAATATAAAGGTTTTGTCATTATAGTGGAGCCACTCAACAATATAATATAACCAACAATCAATGAATAAGATCGGAACCTGAAAAAGCATCTTAAAATTTGCTTTTTCTAATTCTTTTGACACATGTATGCGTGTATGGAGCATGATTAGTCGTACATATATTCTTTTTATCCCTAATTTCAGTCTTATTTACGTTCTTACCAAGATCAGTTAAGATGTGTTCACGTGACAAACAGGCTCCTAAAAGTACATAACACAGTCTTAATTACAGAATTGAAGTTCCCTCCCGATAGGATATTTAACACCAACCCATGACATTAATTTTGATTCTTATGATCGAAAAGAAAAAGACAATAGCCTTAACACGACATATCCACAAGAAACAAGAAGATATTCAAACTAACTCGAACCATCTAGAACTAGTGTTTACACGTGTATAGCAATTTACGTACTTATGCATGCATGACTATGAAGTGTCCTTGTACATTCACCGTGGATCCAACAAATGAAAAATTTCTAGAAATCAAATTACAAGTACCAGAATTGAAATACAAAAGGAATATCCGTCATACAGACACATATCTGAATAAGTATTAGATCAAATTACACACAAAAAATAAATTAATAAATCCTAAATTTACCGTGTCACATTGTTTTTGTCTCTTTCAGATTGTTTCACCGTTGATTCAACATGTGAAAAAATTCTGGAAATCAAATTACACGTACCAAAATAGAAATACCAAAGGAATATCCTTCACACTGACACATCAAAAATTTTCGGTAAGTATTAGATCAAATTACACACGCAAATGATAAATAAATTAACAAATCCTAAATTTACCATGTAACATTGTTTCTCTGTTACAGATTGTTTCACCGTGGATCCAACACGTGAGAAATTTCTGGAAATCAAATTACAAGTACCAAAATAGAAATACGAAAAGAATATCCTTCATATAGACACATACATCTCAACTTTTTCAATAAGAATTAGATCAAATTACACTAAAAATAAATAAATAAATATGTAAATCCTAAATTTACCATCCAAATTATCCATGGAATACACACAAATATATACAAAAAATGGAACTGGCACAAGTCTTACCATTTTTCACTTTAGTTTCTACCAAAGAAATTTAAAATTCAATTATCAAGTCCCGCTTGAAAAACCTCTGTAGCGTTAACATGCACTTTACCTGCACCAGCCAAAACAAAGAAACTAAACAACGTGATAGGAAAAAAAAAATGTTAATTTAACAATGAGAGAAAATTTCACATTTTTAGCCAAAAAAAAAAAATACCTCTGCACAGATGATTTCCTGGTGTAGCCTAGCCGGAGGAAAAAAATGAACACTTTGTTTTTGTTTGTTTATTTAATAAACATTTAATATTATTTTTTGAAAAATAGGACTGCAATGTCTCACTATAAGTGAGTGCAAAATTTAAGGTTTTAGAGTACTAAGCGGGTGATTTAGTGTAACGTGGTGCACTGCAGCTGCTTGCTCCTGATGAAATTGATACCATCAACATGGAACATGTAGATAAAGCGACAGTCATGTATAGGTCAATAAAGGTGATTTGAAACATAATCAGAATTTTATATGTAAATGGATTTCAGGTGATCTTTATCATATCTGTATAATCTTGTAATTAAAGTGAGTTTAGAAAGATAAGAATGTATGTGTTAATGGTGTAGATTTTAGAAATTCATTCCCTTCTGGTCAAACAGTTGTTGAAAATTAATGAAAAGTGAAAACCATTAACAGCATGTTTGGCTAGTAATTAAGTTAAATTAGTTCTAAATAATATTTTATTTATAGGACAATTTGGATGTTTAGTTATTTATTTTGAATCTCGATTATTAAGTAAAACGTTTAAGTTTAGCCAAACATTCACCAAGTTGTTTCAATCATTTCTTCGTGGTCGTAATGGGCATGTATGACGATTAAGTTGACAACATATAAAAAGTGGTCATACTCTATGTTTGTGGCTCAAAATAAATTAGACCAATGTCTAATATGCAAAATAAGTACGCATATGGGAACCTGCCATATTTTGCTTAAAAGAGATGGATTACACATATTTATTGTCCAAGTGTTGAAGTGAAATATTTTAAAGATGACATTTTCTTATTGCATACAAATAAATACCAAGGATTTATTGGCAAAATCTCATATGTAGAACTGCTCTACTATTACCACTCCTATGTCTATCAAAGTAACAACAATTCCTACTCATAATGATCTGTTAATGCCACTACATTCAGAGCTCGTGTTGACAGTCTCGAGGACCTCACTTTCACTCGTCCAAACAACACACATGCTGTCAATCGCATTTTCCAGCACCTTCAAACACCAATCACTGCTAATCTTTGAGATGTTAAACGTATCTTTTATTATCTCCACGGACTACACATCTTGGTATTCATTGTCTCACTCAAAGCTCTTCCAACTTATATGCCTTTTCAGACTCTGATTGGGCACATTGTCCACTCACTCATCGCAATACAACTGGCTAGTGCGTATATCTAAGTGCAAATTGCATGTCTTGGAGCTCAAAGATAAAAACTATTGTTGCTCGTTCTAGTGTCGAATCCAAGTTTCGATCCTTAACTTCTACTGCAACTGAACTTACTTGGATTTCATTTTTAGTTCATGACATAGGATTATCTCTATCACGCACTCCTTTGCTTTTGTGTGATAACTAAAAGGCCCTTCAAATGTCTAAGAATCCTATATTTCATGTCCATATATACTAAGCATATCGAAATGGACTTCCATTTCATTCAAGAAAAAATTGCTCAAGCTCTTTCCTCTACACGATATGTTCCTACAACTCATCAAATTGCAACATTTTCACCAAACCTCTTATTCGAGCTTCATTCATTCAGTTTCAACAAAAGATGCGAGTTCACTCCATAATCCTCACCAACTTGAGGAGGATGATAAGAATAAGAGTAATGTTATTTATTTTCCACTGTGTTTCTTTATTCATTGGCATGAACTTCAATAATCCACAGTGACCCGAGGGCTAGAAGATTAGATTGGCTGTTCACCTTCCCAACTTTCAATGTAGAGTTAATATTTTCCCCTGCCGGCCTTGTTATTCAATGCTAAATAACAGTCCTTGCTTGTATAAATTATATAAGTTTCATAGCCAAAAGAGTAATTTTCAGGTTATCTTTCTATTATGCTATCTGTTTTTCTTAACTCGTACTACTTTTGTCCATTTCTTTTTTCTTTCCTTTTTCTATCTTCATTTATGATATGCATATTTCTGTATGTTACACTCGATACAACCGAAAACGACAAATAATAAATTTATGGTAGGCTCTTACGTAACATGCTAAATATATCATTAGCTAGCAACTTAATTTTCAATGAAACTATATATAAATTCACCCATTAATGTTGGGTTTTACTCAAATAATAAGTCAAAAATGGTCAATAACACAAAAGATGTATGCATTTCTTGAGCCAAAGTGTAAGTTAACTTTATGTAATTTATATAATCAAAGAAATGACTCAAGAGAGCAAGTTGACAATAGCATTGAAAAGATTAAAACTTCATTTTGAGAAGTAATTTATAAGACGTATATCCCTTGTATTGTGTGGACAAAAAATACATGTAACCCATGCCTTTCAAGTAAAATACGGCCACGTCACATCCTTATTTTGCATACTAGACGTTGGTCCAATCATTGTTTATTTCGAGCCACAAATATAGAGTAGGACCTCATTTTATAAGTTGTCAACTTATTCGTCAAACATGCGAATAATGACCAAAATATAACTAAATAATTAAATATATTTTATTAATTAAATATATTAAGGTCACAATTATATAATCAATTGCCAAATACGTACTTAAAAGTCACAATTTATTTATTGGTCATAAATTATTTTTAGATGAAGAATTAAAAATATTATAGGTCTCATAATTTATTTGTTGATTATAAATCACAAATTTTATAAATTATGACTTATTTAATGGTCACAGATTTTCAAATTCGTTTGTTACAAATTCTTGAATTTTTAAGTTACAAATAACTAAATAGTTGGTCACATGCGCCAAACACTTGGAGTCCACCCTCAATTCCAATCCACTACTAGTTGGTTGGTCACAAACACTCTTCATCCCACTTTGCCATGCCACCGCTGCCACAACTACCACCAATAACACCAACACACATCACAACAGCACCATCAACACAACCGTCATCACCAACAAAAATCACATCTCCAAATAACTCTCAAACAGACTCGAATCCTGAATCTGAGCTGGTAATCCAACTCGAACTCAGACCTGATGAATCGGTCAACATCATTTGCCCTTCTTATCTTCGTGAACGACTCTCT
This sequence comes from Fraxinus ornus, assembly GCA_903798235.1. NCBI lineage: Eukaryota > Viridiplantae > Streptophyta > Magnoliopsida > Lamiales > Oleaceae > Fraxinus > Fraxinus ornus. The sequence goes on along the minus strand of CAIGRF010038602.1, from coordinate 16,300 downwards.
GGTTTAGATTCGTCCACCGTCGACATTGCCGCTTACTTCTCACCAGAGCTCCATCGCTGCTAGTCAGCCTCCATTTCCAAATGCCAAGCTACCAATAGCATCCACTATCGCCTCCACCTCCATAAACTCCCTCTAACGTCCACCACGACCTCATATCATCCATTTCGGAGAAATCAAGCTCGGATAAAAAATGAAAAGATATGTATCGCTGTGCACGAAGGAGAAAAACAAATCTACATAGCTGCTCACTAAATAGAGTCGCGCACAAAGCAGCAAAACCGCCTAACACGAAAAATGCCATCACTGCTCGCGGCGTCGATGCACACAAAGGAACACTGCTTCGTGGCGCACAAAGCGGCGACACTTAACACAAAGGAGCACCACTGCTACACCCTGAAGATTCGTCAGAGCTGGCGCGCCATAAAGAACCATCAGAGTGGGTGCACTGTGAAGGTGGAGGTGTTAGTTAATAGTTTTGAAAATAAATTAGGTTTTGTAGGGTCGGAGTTGATGAGGGGTAGTGGTAGAGATCGTCTTTGTGAGCTCGATGGTGGTCTCCGGCATTGGGTGCGGCGGTGCTAGAGTTGTGAGTTATGTGGAGAGAGTGAGAAGAGAGAAGATGGAAAGTAGGGTTTGAGATAGTGTGTTTGGTGCATATTAAAATGAGAGTGCATTTTTTTGAAGTGATGTGATGAATAATATGTGGTTGAAAAAGAAGAAAAAACTATTGATGTGATGTAAAATATTATTTTATTGAAGAATGTATGGTTGAAAAATGAGAATTGATTTACTGTATAATTGAAAAATCCAAATCAAACAGGCCCTAAAACTTCATTTTGAGAAGTAATTTATAAGACGTATATCCCTTGTATTGTGTGGACAAAAAATACATGTAACCCATGCCTTTCAAGTAAAATACGGCCGCGTCCCATCCTTATTTTGCATACTAGACGTTGGTCCAATCATTGTTTATTTCGAGCCACAAATATAGAGTAGGACCTCATTTTATAAGTTGTCAACTTATTCGTCAAACATGCGAATAATGACCAAAAGAAGGTATTGAAATGACTTGGTGAATGTTTGTCTGAACGTAAACATTTTACTTAAATTAAATAAACGGACTCAAAATAAATAATTACTTATCCAAAATTGTCTATAAATAAAAAATTATTTAGAAGTAACTTAACTTACTTTAAACTTAGCCAAACATGATCTGTATAGTTACCACTTTTCATTAATTTTCAACAACTGTTTGACCAAAAGGGAATGGATTTCTAAAATCTACACCATTTAAACATAATCTTATTACATCATATAATCTAACCACATTGTTAAATTACCTTCTTCTTTTTTCACATTGTTTTAGTTTTTTTGTTCTGGATGGTACAGATAAAGTGCATGTTAGAGCTTCAGAGGTTTTTCAAGGGGGACTGGATGATTGAATTTACATTTCTTTGGTAGAAACTAATGTGAGAAATGGTAAGACTTGTGCCAGTTCCATTTTGTATGTATTTGTGTGTGTATTTTTTTTCGATGGATAATTTGGATGATAAATTTAGGATTTATTAATTTATTGATTTCATTTGTCTAATCTGATCTAATACCTATTGAAAAAATTAAGATGTATGTGCCTGTATGATCTTCCTTGATATATATTTCTGCATTTGTAGTTTTATGATGATTTCCTGAGATTATTCACATGTTGGACCCGGTGTAACAATGTGCACAAACAAGAATTATATGTAGACGTGCATATATCAGACTATGTACAAAGACACGTACACATGGCCATGCATACATTAGTACGTAAATTGGTATACACGTGTAAACACTAGATCTAAATGGTTCGAGTTAGCTTGAATATCTTCCAGATTCTTTGGGACTTGTAATGTTAATAATGTACTTTTCTATTCAATTATAAGAATGAAATTAATGTCATTGGTTGTTGTTAAATATTTAAGAGTAGCTTTGTGCTATGTACTTATCTGGGAGCCTGTTTGCCACATGAACACTGGTCTTAACTGATGTTGGTAAGAACATAAATGAGATTGTGACAATAGAGATAAATAAAATGTACGGCTAGTCATACTCCGTACATGCATACACGTGTCAAAAGAATTTGAAAAAACAAATTTTAAGATGCTTTCGTAGGCTTGGGCATTATTCATTAATTGTTTGCTATATTACATTGTTGAGTGGCTCCACCATAATGACAATACCTTTATATTTGTGTATGCGAGCTTTCGTCGTATTATTGCTATCAACCATAAATTAATGAGTTTTGCGCACACATGAAGTTCATGTATGCACTTCTCACCCTATATTAGAGCAAGTGGAGGGATTATTTTCATAGCCCTTCAATTATTTTGCATACATTGTTTACAGGGTTCTAGTTCGATTTTATAAAGTTATCATGATATATCAAGGTGTCTGAGGAATAATTCAATTTTTGACCTTTAAAACACTTATCTGAGCATTATTGTTTCGTGTCACACCTTGCTTCATCATGGTGTAAAGTGTAATAAAATATAGGTATTGTGCTAGAAATTTGGTAATAGAACTGCCCCTTCCCATTAGGGCATTGTTCTACTCCAAATCCAATTACTTTAAACTAACCGCATAAACTTGTAGGGTTTACCATTTTAGGATATAGCGTTTGCATTGCATATGAAATACATTACTTTCCTGATGTTTTAAAATATTGGTTACTAGGCACTCACCCAAAAAAGGAGCTTCTAAATGCAAACCATTTCTATCTTTTTCGACATACACTTTCTTTTTTTACCCACCATCCACGTCTACTCCTTCCAACAAAATCCTTAATTCTTCTTTTTACACATGGCCATTACCTTCCTCTCCCCACTCCATAACTCCATACACCCATACCCACCCCCACCTTGCCCCTATTGCAGAGTAGGGGGTTGATAAGGAGCTGAAGATGGGGGAGGTAGGGATGGTGGAGATTATTATTTGGAGGAGGGGTGGGAGTGGCATTGTGGTTAGGAGGTGGGGTTGTAGACATATGAAGAGAAAATTTGGTATTATAAAATTTCTAGTTTGATAGAATTAGACAGATTTCTGGATGCATTTTGAAAGGAACATGATAAAATAATATTAGAATTCTTCTTTTCCAAAATACCTCCATTTAAAGAGTGTATTAGTTAATAGTTACTAAAGAAATACTTCTGTTTCCATGTATTCTGAAATGTCCATTCTACTGTTAGCAAGGAAGAGTTTGAATCACAAAGTATATTTGTTATTTCAACTTTCTTTTGCTAGAACATCGTCCCAAAACAGAAAAGTATTGTACGTTCCCTTCTCAAAATATCGGGCTCGAAATTATTTGAAGAATTTTGTATGCCGGAAGTACAAGTTGCTTCCCTCATTCAACATCAACAATTTTTAGAACACCCACCAGCCACTCTGCCATTTCCATAGTCTCTTATTCTAATGGTCTTCATAAATTGAATGTTGATATTCTCAGCTATAAAGAATTTGCTGAACTTTTACTTAACTCGCTGCAATGGAGATGCCTCATCATTCGATTTGGAGGACTGAATCTTTGTAATAATGACTATCCAACTCGATTTTTCCTGCCTCTACAAATGTTCAGATGCTTGCGTTAAAATATTATAAGCTATTCTTAATTTTCATTTTACCCATTTTTTGTCTAGTGATTTGTGTCAAATATGCTTTTCCTTATCCACCTCCTTTGTTATCCACGATAATCTCAACTTCATCAATTCTGCGCCGTGTTCTCCTCCCAACCTTGGTTATTTTGCCACTAATTGCATGACATTGTTATTTGTTATTTAAGGTTATATAACTCGTGTTATTTTGATGATTTTTTTCAGAAGAAGATCATTTTGAAGTCCTGGATCTACGATTCTGTTGCTAATGGAGAGTTGGGTAATGACAATTCTAATAGGATTGAGCAAAAACGTGCTCATCAGTGTTCTATGGATACAACTGAGCAAGAGCTGCACAGCAACAAGAAGCAAGCAGTAGAATCTGCTAACGACAAACCTGCTTCAGGAACTGTAAACATGAACATATCCCTGTTGGGCAACACTTCCAGTTCTGAGTCAGGTCAGACAGGCAACTGCCTATTTCGGCCTAAGCCCATCCGGATTTCAAATTTTGCAGATAAGAATGTTTCTCTCATGGGGGTTCTGAGTATGGAAAAGAAGGGTTCGGAAGATCAGGTAGAAATTGATTCATCCATTTGTTTACCAGTGTCTCGTGATGTGGAAGATCCCTTGTATCTGAGTATTGGAGGCAGAAATCAGATCGTTTCAGATAATCACCTGTCTGAATTTGGAGGGAAACCCTATAACCCTACAGACAAGAATAAAATGATTAGCTCCATCATTCACGGGACGAGTAATGATATGTCACTTGGACCAACTTATAATACCAAAGATGGAAGTGCCATTTCAGTGAATACTACCTTCGGTAAGATAGATAAAAACTTTATTTCACTGGGACAGGCCTCCAACAAGAGAGATGGCATGCTACCGGGTTATCACGATAACGAGATAGATAATCTTCCTTCTATTGATCAAGCGTTCAACAAAAAGTTCGACAATTTTACTCCAGTTGGGGAGGGGAGTGAAAAGGGAAATGGCAATCTAATGCCAATCGGTCCTAATTACTACAGGAGCCATGAAACTTTCATTTCTATGGACAGTTTCTACAATAAAGCAAATGAAGCTTATATGTCAACATGTCCTACTAATGATAATGGGGGGATAGATATTGCATCAATCACTTCAATTCATGGTCAGCAGGATGCTACTGTTGCATCACTAGGAACTGTTTACAGTAAAGGAAATTCCAGTTTCCTATCCATGGACCAAAGCCATAATAAGGGGAATAATACTACTATAACTTTTGGAGGCTTTCGTGATAATCCAGTCGCAAGATATCCATCTGTCAGACTCCTAAGCTACTGGAATCCTTTCCTAAATCAATCCTCTGCTCAACCTTCAGGGGCTTTACAACAGAGAGATTTTGTGAAGTACCCAAGTATAAATTCTGTTTCAGCATGTACTTCAGGGTCAGGGAGTGGCCCCAACAATAAGGAGAAGAAGAAAATTATAAAGGTCCCTTCAAACGACTTCCCCTCAAACGTTAAAATTTTGTTATCAACTGGTATACTTGAAGGAGTTCCTGTGAAGTACATTTCGTGGTCAAGGGAGGTGAGTTCTGATATTCCTTTTTTTCTTCCATTCCTTTCGAGGTTTTTTTGTACCACTACATATTTTTGCATGCAGAAAGATCTTCGAGGAGTAGTAAAAGGGACTGGTTATTTGTGTGGCTGCAAGGAGTGCAAGCTTTCCAAAGTAAATGTTACTGATAATTCTCATTGGTAGTTCCATTGTGTGTGAGCACAGCCTACTAACGTTTATCTCCCCACTATATTATGCAGGTTACTAATGCTTATGAGTTTGAGAAACATGCTGGTTGCAAGACCAAACACCCTAATAATCACATTTACTTTGAGAATGGGAAGAGTATTTATGCTGTTGTCCAAGAACTGAAGAGCACCCCTCGGGACATGCTATTTGCGACAATAGAAAATGTGACTGGATCTCCTGTAAACCAGAAAAATTTCCATTCTTGGAAAGGTGAGTTTGTTTACTTCATCAAAAGAAGTATACTGATGTCTTTTATCCCTTATATAATAAATATTCTTTTCCATATCGCATTTCAGACAATCTTACATTTCTTTTTTCTTCTCAGCTTCGTATCAAGCTGCAAACCTTGAAATTCAACGTATTTATAATGGGAAGGATTTAATGGTCATGCATCCTAAATAAAGATGTCTCTTGTGTCTAAGTTCTTGAGGTCGGTGGACAGCTGATATGCATGTAGCTGATGTACATGACTATACCTTATTGGGAACATTAGGTATTTTAGATATTGAGTGCTGATTGCTATGTTTGGCTTTTAAACGTTTTCAGTACTTATTTCTTTTTTTTTTCTTTGATAAGATATTTCATCTGAAGGTTTTTTTGTAGTGAATAGATTAGATTTTGTTTTTTTTTAGTGAATAGATTAGATGGATATAGTAGGTTTTGTATGGCATAATTTTGGTGATAGAAAATAGTTGGCTTTTTGTAGGAAGTTAGTATAATGGATAATTTTGGTAGAAAGTAATTTAGTGAACAAAGTAGATAGAAGAAAGGAATTTTATTAGAATGATGTCTTTAATTTTGGCTTACAATTTTTTGGCCACCATACAAATGAGAGGCTCATGCCTATTTATAAATAAAACAATGCTAATTTGCCTAGTGAATTCTAGAGACTTGTAGAAATATAAAACAATGCTAATATTCTAAGTTATTCTAGAGACTTCTATAAATATGCAACAATGCTAACACTCCTCCTTGGTGCATATTTCGGTAACTCCAATCATATTTCGTAATATTTCGAACTTTGCTCGCGGTAGTGCCTTCGTGAATACGTCTGCCAATTGTTCTTCAGTCTTGCAATGTTTAAGCTCTATTTCTTTGTTTGCTTCAACTTCTCTGATGAAGTGATACTTGATGCCAATGTGTTTAGTTCTGCTGTGGAATACAGAATTCTTGGCCATTGCTATTGCAAACTTACTGTCGCAGTAAATCTCTGTAGCTTCATCTTGTGGTTCTTCCATGTCTTCAAGTATGCGTTTTAGCCATATAGCTTGACTTGTTGCCATTGCTGCTGCAATATACTTTGCTTCAGCTGATGATTGTGCAACCGTTGCTTGTTTCTTTGACGCCCAAGAGAATATTCTGAAACCTAGTGTAAATGCGTAGCCTAATGTGCTTTTCATATCATCTACTGATCTTGCCCATCACTATTAGTATATCCAAGTAGTCTTGAGTCAGGCGTAGACTGATACCATATTTCATAGTCTTTTGTTCCTTGGAGGTATCTTAGTATCCACTTTGCTGCTCCATAGTGAAATTGACTTGGACTCTGCATGAATCTGGAAAGTAGGCTGGTTGTATACATTAGATCTGGCCTTGTAGCTGTGAGATAGAGTAAACTTCCAATTAAGCTTCGAAATTGTGAGTTGTCTGATTTTGGAGTACCATCTTCTCTTCTAAGTGATTTATTGCTATCCAGTGGTGTTGCTACTATCTTGCAACCTTCCATCTTGAACTTCTTTAATAGACTAGTAGTATACTTCTTCTGAGCAATGAAGATCCCATCTTTAGATTGAGTTATCTCGATTCCAAGAAAATAGTACATTAAACCCAGATCTGTATCTCGAACGTTTTCATCACATTTTCCTTAAATTTCTCGATCATTCTTTCATCGTTCCCTGTATAGATGAGATCATCAACATATAGAGAGATTTATAATTGTACTGTTAGTACCTTGATTTTTGATGTATAGAGTTGGTTCACTTTGGCTTCTCCTGAATCCTTGCTAGTGAAGTAGCTGTCTATTCTGCTGTACCACGCTTGTGGAGCTTGTTTTAATCCGTATAGTGCTTTCTTTAGTTTGAGATCTTTATCTTCTTTACCTTGAACTTCGTACCCCTGAGGTTGCTCTACATAAATTTCCTCTTCAAGATAGCCATTGAGAAATGTTGATTTCACGTCTAGTTGATAAATCTTCCACTTCTTCTGTGCAGCTAATGCAATCAGCGCCCTTATAGTATCAAGTTGAGCAACTGGAGCAAATGTCTCATTGTAGTCGATGCCAAACTCCTGTGAGTATCCCTTGGCGACTAGTCTTGCTTTATATTTTTAGATTGAGCCATCAGCATTAAGCTTTGTCTTATAAACCCACTTAACTCCTATTACTTCCTTGTCTTGATGAAGATCTACAAGTTTTCAAGTGTTGTTTTTCTCGATCATATTTATTTCTTCATCCATAGCTTTTCTCCATTCTGGTTGTTTTGAAGCTGCTTCATAGCTTTCAGGTTCTACAATCATTAAGTTGCAGCTTTAGTATATTTCTGATAATCTTCTAGTTTTTCTTGGTGACGATTCTGGTGAGTCGACTGGTTCTTCTATCGTTGCTTGCCATGGGGACTCTAGAAGGTTGTTCTCTTCAACGATACCATCTTGTTTTTGTGATTGTGATAGGATGCTAATAGCTTTTCTTTCAACTTGACCAGTCTCCCAGTTGTAGGTGGCATCTTCATCAAATTTAACGTCCATGCTTATAATTAGCTTCTTTGTTCTCAGGTTATAAACTTGATAACCTTTTGATTGAGTGCTATAACCTAAGAAAATTCCTTTCTCTGTCTTTTCATCTAGTTTACCTCTTTTCTCTTGTGGAATATGTGTGTAGCAGATGCAGCCAAAAACTCTGAGATGCTTCCACTGGTTTTCGTCCGCTCCATGCTTCCACTGGTGTTTTGTCTTGCACAGCTTTGGTCGGACATAGATTTAGTAGGTAGACTGCAGTGCTTACCGCTTCAGCCCAGAAGGTTTTCGGTAGACCTTTCTCCATCATCATAGCTCTAGCTGTCTCCATTAATGTTCTGTTCTTTCTTTCTGACACGCCATTTTGTTCAGGCACGTATCTAACGGTGAGTTGGTGCTCCATTCCTTCTTCTTCACAGAACTTATTGAATTCATTTGATGCATATTCTTTACCTCTGTCGCTTCTAATAGTTTTGATATTGCAACCACTTTGCTTTTTGATATAACTTTTAAACCTTTTAAAAATCTCCAATACTTGGGGTTTCTCATCCAAGAAATATACCCATGTCATTCTAGTGTAGTCATATATGAAGAGAATGAAGTACCTGTTTTGCTCATGTGATGGAGTACGCATCGGACCACATAAATCTGTATGTATCAACTCTAATGGCTTTTTGGCTCTCCAATATTTTCTGGACGAAAATGGTTGACGGTGTTGTTTCCAGAGCAAACATTCTTCACAAACTTCATCAATCTCTTTTATGATTGGTAGGTCTCTCATCATGTTCTTTTGTTGCAAGATCTTTAATCCGCGGAAGTGAAAATGTCCAAATCTTTTGTACCACAACCATGACTCATCCACTTGCGTCGTCATTGCCGCATTGTTTGCGTATCTCCATTGGATTGGAAAACATATGTTCTCCCGCTTTTTGACTTTTGCAATTACAAGGGATTTATCTTTCTTGCCATAGATCGTACAATAATCTCCTTCAAAATGTAAAATATATCCTTTGTCCATTATCTGACCTACACTTAGTAGATTTTGATCTATTGTAGGAACCAAGAGAACTTTATTGATGTATCTCTTGCCCCTTTTTGTATCAAAGGCAATAATGCCTTTGCCTGTTGCCTCTATGTGATTTCTATTGTCAATTTTTATTTGTGTGCTTATTTTATCAAGACATACCTTCATTTTTTGTCATGTGATTACTGCAGCCACTGTCTAAATACCATGTATCTAATTTCTCTTCAGATACATCCTTGTTGGAGGCATAAAATAGACTTTCTTCTATATCCTTTTCTTTAGAGAAATTACCTTGATGATTTTCTTTAAAGCGAAAGAATTTTTCTTTGTGACCAAATTTCTTACAATTACGGCAATGTGGTTTTCCTTTAAATCAACAATCCTTCTCCAAATGACTTTTTCTTTTACAAATACCACATGAAGGGTACTTGCCACTTTTATCAATTTATTTTCCTTGAATTTCTTTGTTTTTAGAATTGTCTTTAAATTTTCGCCCACTTTCTTTGGATTTCTGAAACCGCATATTAATTTTAGATTGAAAAGCATTTTCTGTGTTACTTTCATAACGTTTTTCTAATCTTTTCTCTCGTGCTTCTAGTGAACCTATTAATTTTGCGGCTATTAATTTATTTATATCTTTAGACTCCTCAATAGCTGTAATAATTGGATCATATTTTCTGTGCAAGTAATTAAAATTTTCTCAACGACTTTCTTTTGAGGAACATTATCTCCATAAGATCTCAGCTGATTTACTATTTCATCTATTCTTGAATAATAATCTTTCGCCGTTTCAGAATCTTTCATTTTCAAATTTTCAAAATTTCTCCTTAAAGTTTGAAGTCGACAAGTACGTACCTTGTCACAGCCATGAAACTCCTCCTTCAGCTTATCCCAAGCTTCTTTTGCTGTTTTAGTTCCCATAATTCTTGGAAAATAAGTGTCCGTCAAACTCATTTGTAGAGATAGTAGTGCTAGAGAATCTTTTTGTTGATTCTCTTTAACTTCCTTCTTTTGTGCAGTAGTTAGTGTGGAAATGTCATCTGGGTTAGTATACCCATCGTTGACGACATCCCATAAATTTTGCGCACAAAAGTAGGTTTTCATTTTGATAGACCAAAAATCATAGTTATCTCCATTGAATGTTGGAATAGGAATGGATGAACGGAAAGCGTCTGCCATAGTATATGCTCACACCCAATATTAATCGAACGTAGTTCTGATACCACTAAAGGTTTTTTTTTTTTTTGTAGTGAATAGATTATATGAATATAGTAGGTTTCGTATGGGATAATTTTGGAAATAGAAAATAGCTGGCTTTTTGTAGGAAGTTAGTAGAATGGATAATTTTGGTAAAAAGTAATTTAGTGAACAAAGTAGATAGGAGAAATGAATTTTATTAGAATGATGTCTTTGATTTTGGCAAGTAATTTAGTGAACAAAGTAGATAGGAGAAATGAATTTTATTAGAATGATGTCTTTGATTTTGGCTTACAATTTTTTGGCCACCATACAAATGAGAGGCTCATGCCTATTTATAGTTGATGACATTTCTTCTTGAAATGGCCCAATACACACGATATTAAAACAAAATCTTAAGACTTAATCTCAAAACAGAAATTAAACAGTAGAAAATTAAAGATTGAACACAAGATATATTTCGGCCTAAGCCCCGGAGGTTCAGCGACCGCTTCTAACGCCTACATCCCACGTTGAGCATCCAAATAATATGGACATCGCTCGGTTGCACTAATAGCCCAAAATGGCATAAAGCAAATACAATCAGTTCAAGATTATAGAAATAAGTCACAGAGACTTATCTTTACACATACTGAAAGATCGAACACTCCCTCAAGGCACAAGAACAGAAAGATCACAAAAATATGCCAAAATCCTCAAGTGACAGCCAGAATCACAAAAGATTCAAGTCACACCACACTCAATGAAACCACACTTCACAAACGATAGAAGTAGATCTAGAAGATTTACTCATTTACAGGATCAAAACTCAAGGAGAACTCCAACCCTATAAATGAGAGATTTCTCTAGAAGACAGAGAGAAGATGAGAAGAGAATGGAAAGCCAGAGCAAATGAATGGATGCAGCCAACCTAAGGGTCTCACGCGTGTTAATAGCAAGAAGTGTCTAGAACATTCAGCCAACGGTGATGATGAATCCACGTGTCAACAATCCAGCCAATGTCTCAATAATAAAAGTGTCAACCCAGAAATCACGATTTTCCTTTAAAATGTTGGAAGCATACATTTCTTTCGAGCAGTGCAAGGTTTGAAACTTAACACTTCTAGACAATTCTATAAAAATCTAAATAAAGGCTTTCTTGGTGCCCAAGTTTGCCTAGTGAATTCTAGATAATTCTTATCGATGCGTTTTCATCCCGCTTTGCGCCTAGGCAAGACGATATCATCATCATAGGTGGTGTCTTCCATCTAGGATGGCAGCATACAGAAGAATCATAACATAGAAAGAGGGAACTACACATCTTTTAAGACCCAGAAGTTGTAGAATAAAATTTTTTTTTTTGATAACCGTGGATGTCCGGGTCAGCTTGTGCGCACCTCGACCAATCCCACGGGGCCCTGTTGTTTAAGGTCAGATACTCAACTCAGTGACCTTGAGGGAACTTGAACTGGTGGGATGTAAACCTAATGTCTGACGAATTGAGTAACCCCTAAGGGTTAGTCGTAGAATATTGCAAAGTTGGAAACGGTATTAAAAAAAGTAGCAGATATACATGATGAAAAGGATAAATTGATAAACATAATCAGCATGGAGATGTTATTAATATAAGAGGCTGCAAATCCTGAACAATGCCTTAACCATTTCAATATAGTGATAAACTGTTAAGGGGCGAAGCTTTCATCAACTATATAGAAGATGATTGTTTTGGAACTAAAAAACAGGCATGAAATTTTTCACGGCAGAATCTAGTAGATGTTTCTAACTTCTAACATCAGATATCCCAAATTCTTCTATCATATGCAGTTGACCAATTCATATGGAGGCGTTTAATAAAGAATTATTTTACATCAGTTTTTTCCATTAGCCAATAATGAAATGTCCCTTCGGCAAGTACACCAAAGTGTAAACCCTGTTGTATATATAACAAAACCCTTTAATAAATGGCATAATCAGCTCTAAACAGGGTATATTCATAAACATCAAACTAGGAATCCATAGGGAACAAATGGAGATTTCAGATAGTACACAAACGAATTATTTGAATCCATGGATCAACAAAGAGAATTTCAGTCTACAAAACAGTGTGCAGATGAATTGCTTGAGTGGAATAATCTAACAAATGTACTTTCCCAAAATTAAACAATGCACAGATGGATTAATCATTACACAGTAAAATCTAGCAAATGGAATTTCCATAATATAAATTAATTAATAAATACTTCAGCTTCAGAAAGTAATAACGAATCTTTATATTTTTTCTTTATATCCCTATTATTAATTTATTCAACATCTTTAAGAGGTTTGAATGCAAAGGATACATGGCAGAGAACATCTTTTTTACTAACCAAACCCATACACGTATATTTTTGTCTAAGACAAAATGCATGCAAATGAATACCTGGCACCAAATATCTTTTTTACGCAAAAAACACATACACGTATATCTTTGTTTGCAAAATTAATTTCAAGTAAATGCATACCTGGCAGACTGGTTGACCAACACGTTCGGGATAATCCATCACCTGTTATCATAACACGAATGAATTCAATCCGTCCATGTTACTAAATCAAAACCATCACAAGGAAAAAATTTTCCACAATTTATTGTATTCCTTTTCTTGCAAAAACTATTATGAAACCCCACCAAAAACTGGAATAAATTCACAGTAATCCTGCAACAAAAAGTCAAACTCAAGATCAAAAGTTGACACATAAAAATGAAAATTAAACAGCATTGTATTCCTTCCACTGGGATCTATCTCAATTATTTCAAGCATATGTATTTCTCCAATATCAGATGGGATCTCTACCAGTTTTGAGCACTTCCGGAGGATTAGGTGCTTAAGCTTTGGAAAATGAGTGTTGTTCACTCGCCACTACACCAAATCTGTCTCCCAAATTAGCAAGAATTTTAGTTTAAGAAATTCTCCTTCAGTTGGTATCCATTCTGGGCCTACGAAGGCAAACTTGAGCAATTTCAGCACTTCAAGATTGGGCAACATACCAAAAATCGTCATTTATTCCCAATCAATTCTACCATGTTCTAGAGTTATCTTTTTGAGCCTTGGAGAAGAAGTGATGCTCAGGAAAATTGAATTTGTCGGTGTTTCAAAGAAAATTTTTAGTGTTTCGAGTTTCTGGAGATGCACGTGAAAGGCATTCCACGTAGTGGCATTATAAATAATTCCCAATTTCTTTACATTCGGAATTTTTTCAAGGAAGTGTTTTGTCATTCCTAAATCTTGTACCTTTGAAAGTGTCTATAGGTTTTCTAGAATGAAAGATTTATCACTATCCATTGATGGGGAAAAGAAACCGAGAAGCAGGGAAACTCGAGAGAGTTTGAGATACCTCAATTGTGGCATATTAAAAATTTCTTCTAGTAGGTAAACTGCAATTCCCCAAGGGTCTTCAACAACTAAAGTCTGTAGATTCTTAAGTACAACAATAGAACTAGGAATTTTATCACGACGGGTGATAGCAATGTACCTCAAATTAACTAGTTGAAGTATTTCATCGGGGAACCATTTCAGTTCTACTTCAACCATATCTAATACCCTTATCAATCGACAACCAAAATAATAATAATAATGCAATTGAGTATCGTCCCAACCAATATATATAAAAGAACGGACAAGAGATATCAATTGCATTGTCATGTCCTCCTCATTGGGACTATATGAAGAATCATCATGAATACTCAGACGTCGATGCAAAGTTTCCTCTTCTGAAAAACGTGTGGATACCTGCTCTTCACACAAAGAAATTCCTCCTTATGAGCCATCGCCACGTAGAGCTCTCTCAAAAGACCATGCATATGCAGGTTTTCACTTTTCCATTAATAGTCCCTTTTTGATGAACCAAAATAAGATTTCTATCAATAAGATCCCCAAGGTACTCCTGTGGAACCTCTTCCAATTGTTTAGATCCATGTGGCTTTAGAAATCCCTTAGTGACCCATAACTTAATGAGTCTAGAGACTGGAATTTCATATTTTTCTGGGAAAACTCCCATATAAAGAAAACATGCTTTCAAATGAGCAGGCAAATGTTTGTAACTAAAATATAATATCTCCAAGCACTGGGCATCTTTCTCTGCTACAATTGAACTTAAATTTTCAGCAACATACTCCCAGGAATCTTTGCCCTTATTGAAATTTGAGAGGAGTCCACCAGTTACCACAATTAGTAGTGGAAGTCCTTGACAATTTTTTGGCCATCTTTTTTCCGACATCCACCAAATCAAGAGGGCAATTTTCTTTGCCGAACACCTTTTCAAGAAATAAATTCCAACTTTCTTCATCATTAAGAAATCGCATCTGATGATGAGCATTACAGGAGTACTTCACGTAATCAGCACATCTTTTAGCCTGCTAGTCAACATGATTCGACTTCCATTTTCATCATTTGGAAATAACATTTTTATTTCCTTCCAAACCTTAATACTCTGTACACCATCCACTACAATTAGTGATGGTATTTTTTTATTTTTATTTTTTTAAAAGGAATTTGATTAGAATGATGTCTTTGATTTTGGCTTACAATTTTTTGGCCACAATACAAATGAGAGGCTCATGCCTATTTATAGTTGGTGGCATTTCTTCTAGACAATTCTATAAAAATCTACATAAAGGCTTTCTTGGTGCCCAAGTTTGCCTAGTGAATTCTAGATAATTCTTACATTTTCTAGTTTCCTAGGTTACTCTAGATACTTGTAGAAATATAAAACAATTCTAATATTCTAAGCTATTCTAGAGACTTCTAGAAATATGCAATAATGCTAATATCATCTATTAAAAATAAATGGATTTTTTCCCAATGTAAAATGGTTATTACATATTAGAAGTAGATTTTATTCTGTGCAATCCGTGGAAGAATTGGGTTATTTTTATTGCAGCATCTGGATGAAATATCATGAGCTCAAAAGCATTTGGTTTTGAATTTCTTCATTGAAGGTGTGCCAGTCTTTCCTGAATTATATCATGGTTTGAGTAGTTACTAATTACCATCCGAGATGCACTTCAATTGTATGGCATATGTATCTGCTTAAAGATTGAAACGAATGAGATACGACAGGATTCTGGAAAATAGTATTGGCACTTGCACTTTTAGAGTGATACTAAGCACTTTTCTGATTTAAATGAGAGAATTTGAAATGATCTCATACCCACCTACCCATAGTGGGTAGGAGTTATCTTGCCCACCACTGACGTGGGCCTACAATTTTTGTCGTAGGCTTGACCGTGGTGGGCATGTTTTGTCCTACTCACCATGGATAGAAGATCATTTCTAATGAGAGAATTCCTAGATAAGATTTGTAAAACAATGCGCACTGTATTGTGAAGGGTGGACAAAATGTGATGCATGGTATTAGGCATTAGTCCTCTTTTAGCTTGTCAAATTTGTGTGATGCTACAGTAGGTGAGCAGGATATTGAGCATCATCTCAATTGTGCAGAGCCGAGGGTCAAATGTGTTGTTTGGTGAATAGCGTAAATGTTGACTGGAGGGTCGATGTTATATTATGAGATTTAAATGTTGGGATACTGTTAGATAATATATGACAAGTCGTGGGAGTTACACATGTTTTCTTTGCGGAACTCATTTATCCTGATTCCTGATAGAAGTGGCCAAATTGCGGTACTTGATTATCCTAATTCCTGATGGAAGTGACCAAATTATACTTTAACCTAATATAAAGAATGAAAACGAATGGTGGCACCTTTCGCCTCTCGGACTGAGAATATTGCTGCTAGAAAGGTCAAATAGTTAGTATACGAAGTAAAGTAGTAACTTACGAAGTGAATGAGCGTAGCAAGGAAAGAAAGCAGAAAGCCAGCTAGCCTTCTTTCTCTCACGTAATTTCGCCCTTTCCTTTCTTTTCTGTGCCGAAGGAAATGGGATTCGAACTTGTCATTAAAGATTTGAAAC
>CAIGRF010038571.1:0-10864 GCA_903798235.1 Fraxinus ornus | reverse complement strand
TGTACTATCTCCGTAATTTGATTCATCAACACAGCGTTGGGATCATATGGAATGTTTGGTACTTGGTTTGTGGCAAAAGCGCCGTTATTCAAACCATTATTATCGTGAGCCTAAGTATTTTCACCATCATTAATTCGCGACGTTTTCTGTCCATTAGTTTGGACATTGTCTCTTGCATTTGGGTTACCCCCAAGTTTGATACTCCGTTACCACTATTCAAGTTTGCCATTCCATTATCCCCCTGATTTGAAGTAGATGGTCCAAATGGTGGTTCTATTCCTTGATTCGGACTTAGGAGTGGGGAATTATGTCACGCAATCGTCCTGACTTGAAGGTAATTTCCCATACTTGGCATAACTGGTTGACAAATTTGGCTCACTAACTTATTCATGATTTCATTCAAAGTATTTAGTTGTTTGGCCATGTTGTCATAGTGTGCATTTCTATTTTGAGTAAACCTTTCCATGTTATGAACATTCGTATATTTATCTGTTCAACGACATCTTGTGTGAGTTCACCGAGCAATGCACGCATGGTCCAAGGACTCAATTCTGTCATTGGCTCATAACGACGTTAACTCTGTCCCTCTGTTCATGGAGTATTTTGCTGCTTCTCATACATTCGATCACAGACTGGACTATTCCTTGGCTTGCTAGCTCCTTATCAGAGTTTTTATGAGGCATATTGCTTCACCTGTTCGTATCTCCAAACACCAAATTGTCCCATTGGGCGTGCCAAATTGTTTCGCGCGGAAGTCGAACCTCGCTAACAATTAAAAGATGGTTTAGACGATTGTTTAAGGAACAGACATCTCGAAACAAATTCCCAACGAGGGGTGATTTATTTATGAAGACTACAATGTGCAAGAAGCGAAATGCCTTCAAAGGGCACAAACATACAAAGCAATTGAAAGTTTGACGAGAAAAACTAAAAGAAATGAAATTACATAATTCTCTGTTCGAGAGTTATTTGATCGGAGGCCTTTGCTTCTATGTCTTTTCTTCTTTTTTATACATTCTCTAACAGTTTTTGTTGTAGAGCCGTTTGACAGTTGCTCGTCGCCATGTAACTACCCACTTTCTCCATAATGGCTAACTAATCAAGGAATTGCCATTTTAACTGTTGTCATTACTCCCATCATTTAACTGTTTGCAACCGAGATTCTTGGATCGTGGAATGTGATAAGATTGCCCATTAGCTATTTCAATAACCTTCGTCTCGAATAACAACCAGACACTATATTCGCCCAGATCTTAGGCGCCTCGCAGACTTGGGCGATGATGTGACCGTCGCTCTGAAAAACAATAAGGCATTATACTCGCCCCGATCTTGAGTGACTTGTAGGCTTGGGCGATAATGGCCTCCGCTACATAACTGTCTTGGGTTTTTTTTTTACATGGTCTCACTTGGGCCTATCCTTCGAATTTCCCAACTTGGCTCCATTCTTTGGACCATTTAATTGGGCCTCATTTTTATATATCAACAGAAATCAATATATTTAAGCTGCACTCACTAAAATTTTTAGTCTTATTAATAATTGAATATGAACTTTAATTCAATTTCAAATTTAATCTCCGTAATAAACGAAACTGCCTGTTTTACTCAACAATTCTTCTATATAGTTGACTTGACATGCTAAATTCCAGAGTTAAAAATAAACACACCTTTAACATTTTAATATTAACCCTTAATTTACTATTTTTGTGTTACTACGTGGAAGATCAATTACTTTACGACTGTTAACAAGACAATTTCATTTGTTTGGAAGACGGAGAAATTTTAAATGAAATTGAAATTGTGCCAACATATTATTTTTACAACTCCGCATAAATGAATCCCAATTAACATTATCTGAAATCCCAGCTCAACGTGACTTCAAAAAAAAATAATAAAAAAATTTCAACCTTTTGTAGGGATATATTGTATTAAATCAAGTGTTTCCAGGCTCAGTGGTTTGGATAGACTATCCATTCGATGCCCAAAACAAAAGTTTCGGACAAGAAAATCACCGAGGACGTAGCAATCATATTCTTCATTTATTTTGATTTTCTTTTATATGAATCTTTCCAAGCATTCATACACATCAATATGCTGATTCGAACTTGTTATCCCATCAATACACATCTTCTTAATAAATAAAAAGATGCAAAGATGCGTATGGTCAAAAAAAATTGAGTAGATATCTTCCTGTTTGTTTGAGAAGAAGTGATGTGACAAAATGTATTGGAAAGACAACAAATTCGGGACAACATAATTAAACTCTCATCCGATACATGGAAGAAGACATTGAATTAAAAGAATCCACCAAAAAGTCTAAAGTTTGAATATGATTCTAATACTTTATAATGTGATGAGCCAAGAAGAATATAGAAAAAAAAAAAGTTGCGATAGAAAGTAAAAACTGCATCCCTTTTCTCCCTTTAAAGGTCCATTATAATTCAAAACTATAAAGAACAATACAGAGAATATATACATATACAAGAAGTCATAAAGCAACAATGCACTAAACCAATAGAATTCGAAAAAGTCGAAGCTGTTTGGGTATCATAGTCGAATTAAACCCAGCCCTGTTTGTATCTGCGGAATAATTCTTCGGTTTGAGCATTTCTGTATGCACTGCAAGCAATGAGATAAACCCAAATTAGAACCACAACTGTGATTATAAGGATTATGTTGGCTTTCCTCCATTCCTGTCTTAGGTTTCCCAATAGACCAGCCTTGCAAGAATTACAGTTGTAGCACAGTTGGCTCGGATCGTTGTTCCATATGAAGCAATCTGCGTCCGCTGCTTGATTTGATGGGCCGATCCACGATGTGGGACTCGTGTATTGGAACCCACAGATTGTTGGAGGCTTACAGCAACCCGACTGCAATATGCAAAATTTGAAGATATATTAATAGGAAAGCGAAACAAGTCCAGGAAAATGTGTTGTGCATGCCTGAGGATTGGTTGTGTGCCAAAGCTAGCAACCGTATGAAAATATCTCTGTCTCGGGGCACAGACAAGATGTAATCCCAATTATTGTAGAGAAATTGCTTTAGATGCAAAATTTCCAGATCACGCTAATGAAAAACAGAAACAATTGAGATATTATAGATGACAGCATGCAAGCGGAAAATGCTAAAGGGACCACAACTAGTTAGACAACAAACAAAACTACAGGTTGGCTTGAGTGGATAAATTCATTTTCTTCGAATTCAAATATTATGTTATTGAATAAAGAACGGTGGAATCCACATGGAACTGTCGCCAAAAAGAATCCAGATTTGTCCAAAATTTGTGTGATAATGCAGTCTTTGACTCTGAAGCTTGAAAGTAATATTACCTTAATCAGGCAAATTATGAACAAATTAACTGATATGCAACAAAAATTATTGTGGTAGGTCCAAATCACCTTTCATTTTATTCATTCAAATGGAAACCATTTTCATTTTTTATAGTACCAGGCATAATCTCTCCCATACAGATTGAGTTTGAACATAAAAATTGATTCAAAAATCACCCTCCAATTGGAAAGTTAAATATATGTTCCTTAAAATTTGATTATTAGAATCATTCATAACGTTTAAACGCCTTGATGGCTAAATCTGGATCCTATTGATTCGAGCCCCCTATGAATTTCATCCTAGACTAAAAATGTTGCAATAATCGTTGGCTTAGGTGCATGAAATCCTCACCAGAAGTTTCTTTTACAACTTCAATTACAAGTTTACTTTTCCTTATATTTTCACTTAAAAGAAAAATGCCCAATTATCATCTCAACAACTACAATTAGAGGAATTTATAAGTCAAAAGAGAATAATGCTACTTTGCTCAAAAGTAGGTGAAAGATAAAGTGACAAATAAGAATAATGCTACTTTGTCAAAAATAAGAAACATAGTAAGTGTCCAAGATGTGATTCGACGAAAAAACTGACTGTTTTTAAATAATCGAATGATAAATTGTCACGAGGCATTAGGTCAATGATTATTTCAACCATTATGCCTAAGTAGCATGATCAATCAAAAAAAGTGTAAAACACATAAAACTGCGTTTGGAATCATAAAAAAAGAAAGAAAAAAAAAATGGTATATTTACCTCGATTGGAGACAGATGGGCAGCAAAGAAATCAGCAGGAGTTATATACTCCTGAGACAATTTAGGACAAATGGAAGAGTCAGCCAAACACGCCCTTATCTTCCCCCAATAATCAGAGCTTGTAATATGATTTCTCAGCCAAGGGGAGAAACCCTCCAGCCGGTACTCATGGTAAGCCCTACCGGGAACATAGTACACGCCGTTCGGGCGCGTGACGACGAAGGCAAGAATCAGTAGAACAAGGAGTAGAACTATAAGAATGGCCATTAACACAAGGTAAACTCCGAGAAGGCCTTCCTTTTTCCGATAGGCGCCGACAAAGCCCAGTAAGGAAACAAGGAGGACTGATATTCCCATGAAGACCACCGGCCACCGGAGCCAGTGGATACACTCGTTGTCGGGCTTTGATGCGAGCCATATTCCGGCGGTAATTATGGGGATCGAACACATGAATGCTATGAAATTGAGGATTGCCGTTAGGTTGTTGCTCACTGCCATACTGTTACTCACTTTTTACGCACTGTGTGTAGGAGTAGGGAAGGGAATAATGGGTTCGTTAGGTGAGAACACTGAGAAGTGGAAATTTTGTAGCCTAGGCGGTGAAGCGCGTATTTCTACTGCAGCAAAGAATTATTAGACAGAATCATTAATAACAGCAAGGATCATTTATTATCACTGAAGTCTAGGCAAAATTTCAAATTCATTGGTGATCATCTCCAAAATTCTTTAAATACTCCCTCTGTCCATTATATAGTTTAGGCTGATTTTATTTTTAACCCGAATTATTAAAAAAACTTATTAATGTTATTGAAAGTGTAATTGTTGTAAATATTTTTCTAATTTACTTTTATTTAATTATCAACAACTAATAGTAATATTTAAAAATAATAGTGAAAAATATTATGTATCACTTCAACTCTATTCCATTAGAGAATCGTGTGTATTTATTTGGATGACTCCAATGAGTAGGTAAATTAAAATATATACAATTTTAAGATTAAATGGGGAAAATTAGTAATAATTAGGCAAATTAAATAAAAATATATTAGTAAACGAACAAAACAAAATGCATTCTCAATAAAAGAAATATGACTATAATTTAGGACAAGAAAAAAAAAAAGAAAAATCAGTCTATATAAATGAGACGGATGGAGTATATGATAAATTATATTTTAAAGAGTCAACCATTAAAATAATATGCGCCAAAACATTCTTGAAATTAATATTTTAATTTAAAGAGTGAGTTTGACTCTCCAAATTTGGAAGGTGTTTGGTAGGATTAAAATTAGATTTTTAGTAGATTGTGATGAAAGTTTTTGAAATGTATGTTTGAAAAGTTGTTGGAGTCATGAAAGATGTGGTTAATATTGATTGTTTGACTTTGATTTAGATTAAAATCTAATTTTAATCCGGATCAAATAGGGGCTTGAAGAGTCAAACTCACTCTCTATAATTAAATGCATTCAAAGTGTTTCAATTCTCAATGTATGAAAACAATAAAATAATCTAATGAAAAGTTAGTTAAAATAAAAGATAAAGAAAAATAATAAATATTTTTTTGGAGTAGTAAGATTATGTGTTAAATATAAAGAGATTGTTGAAATACTTCAAAATTTTAACTCTCTAAATTTAAAAATATTCTTTAAATAATAGAATATACTCTTTAAAAATAGAGAGTCTCTGAAAAATGATTTAATATATGTGACTACCTCTCTGTATCTTTAATTAATATTTATATAATTAAGTATAACATTCAACAACCAACAATCTCCTCTAATTTGGCTTCTAGTCCACCTCTTTATCCCCTTGAAAAAAGTAATTTGGAGCTTTTGATACTATTTATTTAAAGATTTTATTCTTTTCTTATTCCTCTACATAACATTGCTTTTTTTCAAACCTTTCACACTATCTAGACAAACCTAAACCAGAAAAAAAGAAAAAAAGAAAAAAATCTGTATACATTACTACCCATCCTTTCTCTTTCATTTTCTCTTTTTAACAGTCTTTTTTGCTCTCTCATGGAGACCCCACTCTGATCTTTTTACTGGAAAACATGAGATGAAGCCGCCTATGTTTTTCTCTCTTAAGAGTTGAATGGCGATATCTTTCTTGAATCTTGATCAAAACCCTAATTCAACCAAAACCAATATAAGGCAAAAACAAGAAGTTTTCCTGCAAAAACAGATAGATCCCAGTTCAGTCACCATCAGTTTCATTAGATTTATTGGTTTTTTTATAGAAAACCCTTTTGCTCAAAGAGGAGGAAAAAAGATGCCCAGAAAGGATTGTGTTTTTTGAAGATCAGTGCTTTAAATCATGGCTACTTTCTGGAAAATCTCTCTCTTGATGTCTTTTGTAGTAGCTTCTATTTAATGGTTCTGTACCAATAAGCAAAGAAAATCTCACTGCAGTAGTGCAAAATCTATCTTCATATATCTGTCTCCCTCTTGGATTATTCCTTTTTCTTATTGGTGTTCTCTCTGTAGAATTTGCTTTCTTGCGGTAAAAGAAGAGAGAGAGAGAGAGAGAAGAAATGGATTCTGGCAACAGTGGGAGTTTGCAGTCATCGAGTGGTGGGGATGAAGAGTACGAATCACGCGCCGATTCGATTTCAGCTTTGATGAATCATCCAACTACTCATGTTGGCCCCATATCTAACCCACTACAACCCCAACCACCGCCACTGCAGGCTCTTTCACAACCACACCCAACAAATCCACAGGTGTTTGACCCACTTTCATACTATCTACGATTTCAAAACCCGAGCTCCCTTCTCAATCCAAACATGGTGTGGCCCAAAAGTACTACCCTAGGATCTGACCGTAATTCCACTGATATCATCAACCCCATACTCGCTTCACCTGATTTTATGGCCTCTTTCACCAATCACTCCCCTACAGTTCCATTCTCTAGCGGTGTAAACAACCCTCCAAGTGGTGCACCACCAGTTCCTACCGATAACAAAATATCTGATAATCAAAATCAGATTCAGAGCCAGAATCAAACGGCGGTGCGTAACCCGAAGAAAAGATCAAGAGCGTCCAGGCGTGCACCGACTACTGTGCTAACCACAGACACCACCAATTTCAGAGCCATGGTGCAGGAATTTACAGGTATCCCAGCGCCACCATTCACCTCTTCACCTTTTCCACGAGGTCGGCTTGATATTTTTGGTACACCATCTAGCATGAGATCTAGCCCCTTGGACACTATACAACCACCCTATCTGCTGCGACCTTTTGCACAAAAAGTTCAGTTACCAACTCCATTTCTTTCTTCTGCATCAACATCTTCCTTGTTTAGTTCTATTTCTAACAATAATATTATCACTTCTGGTTCTTCATCCACCAGTGCTGGTACTTCAACTCCGTCCATTAACTACCAACTGGCTACTGAAAGTTCAAATCTTTCCAACATTTTCCAACTTACCAATTCAGCCATGCTAGGCTCATCAAAGCCTCGAGTGTCATTGGAAATTCCATCGGATGACCATTCCCATATCAAAATTGGGGACTTGAGTGGATTCAGTTCGGGTCACGGCCATGTTAACACGACCATTTCTGGGCTTCCAAATCTCATTTCTTCGGATCAAATGGCATTGAGGGATAATAACGATGCAACAAACTGGAGCAAGAGTCCTTCAAACAACGGTGATCTACCTCAGATGACGCCTGTTAATGGTAACTACAGTTTATCGCGTAATGCTACGAGCGGAAAGATCATATATTCGGCTTCTTCATCATCAAATTTTCACGGCGAGAAGGGGCAGGATAATATTGCACCAAGAGGTGAAGGTATGGTGGAATCATGGATTTGTTCTTCAGACTAGAAATGATTATAATATAGAAAGTATGCTGGGGGTAGTGATGAGAGTTATGATTAAACCATTGAAAGAGGTGAATTAGTGTGATCTTTAAGATCTTAACCATGGCTTTTTCAAAGTTAAATTACACTGTAGCACTACTTAAATTATGTGTAAATAATAGTCTCCTTTTGTGTCCATCCGTTTCATATATACAATTATACATACACAGAAGTCTCACTGTGATCATATCATACAGGGAAGCTGCAGATAAAAATACTGTTCTTCTTTTGTTTAATACTGTGCATTTTTCTGTTTGTTTTCGAGAAAAAAATTGATTGGAATGTGTGAATCAACAGACAGAGAATAAAAAAAAACCCATCAGTCTTTGTGAGGTATTACTTTTCCTCGTACTTTCTATTCACAACTTGTTCTTATCTACCTTAGTACATAAAATACGTCAATTATGAATAAGAATGATCAACAAACGAAAATTTCCAACAATGCGGCCGCCGGTAGCTTCGAGTTTACTGTGAGTGAATGTGATTCCCTTTGCAGTTCACATACGGAATCTCGCTTCCTTGCAGTACAATTAACCTCCCTTATTGTTTCCTTTTTCCTGTTTATATAGCGATCCATGCTTGCATTGTTTATCTCAACTTAGTAATTATTAACTATATCTGGAGCGACAGTAATTGATTGCTTTTGTTTTCCATTAGATACAATCCAACGATGAAGAGAAGTCAGGTTTTAGCCTGGGATTAAAGAACGTAGCCAAGGCTTGGTTTGTAAGGAATTTGTACTTACTTACAAGGTGTTTGGTTTGGATTAAAATCAAATTTTTAGTGGATTGTGATAGAGGTTTTTGAAATATGTAGTTGAAAAGATGTGGGACCATGAAAGATGTGGTTGATATTGATTATTTGACTTTGACTTAAATTAAAATCATGTTTTAATCCGGCCCAAACAGGCCATTAGGTACTACTTGCTCAAAGGAAACAGGTTGGTTTTGCAAAATTGGAAGTTGTCCCTTGTTTGATTTTCAAAAATATTTCTTGTAGTATCAAGTATTCTCAACATTTAGATGTTATATAATAAGGGATACGAATTCAGAATTCGAAAGCAACAAAGATGACAATTAAAGTAAAGGAAGAAGTGAGCGAGTTATCAAACTAAAATCGGTCTATGGATCTACGAAGGCACTATTGAATTAATCGAGAGAAGATTCAATCGATGGAAGGGATGTATGGATGGGAATCAAATGGTTTCAGTGAAAAAATAATTAAGAAACGTTTTTTTTTTCATTGTTTGGCATCAAATTGATTGATGTGGATTCGGTGCAGTGCCCATTCGAGAGTTGTCAATTTTCCGTCCTATGCGAATATTAGGATTCTTACACCATTTTTTTTAGTTTGTTTTGATAGAATGAGACGATATTATACAATTCAAATGTTTTGTACAACTTGAATAGGGGACCTCTAATAGCCCCAATTAAGGATATTGCTCAAGCTTGACTCGACTATCATTACAATTGATGGATAGTAACCTGCTTTAACAAAGAGTAACTTCTCTAGTAAATCGCATAGGAAGGATCATAAAAGATAGAATTAGCACACGATTTTGGAATTGTTATATTGTATACGAGACTAGTAAATCAAGTTCAATACAAACGGCTGCTCGAAAAGTTGAGTATATCAAGAGGTGGATGTATCAACCGTTCATTTAAATTTCCAACGGCTTTCTTTCTTCTACTTTATGTACTAAAATAATATAACAATTTCCTTTTTATGATGGAGGTGACAAAAAAAATCAACCAAGACAAGGTAAAAGTAAGTAAAGAAGAGGCCAAAAGATAAAAGTGATCAATCTTTACGGCCGTATCGTTTTCTTTTTTCTCAAATGTAAGAATCTTTCTCATATGCTTGATTCGTGATAAATAATTATGAATATTTCTATTTCAAATTCAGATCCCACGCTTCTCTTTTGAATTTTGAAATGATTTGAAAAGTGAAAAGGAGATAACTTTAACATGAAACAATTTCAAATCATTTTGTAATCCCAAGTTATAATTAATAACCATTGGAAAACAAAAAGTTTTTCTAACTACAGACAAATTTTGTATTGACACACGATTTCACGGGAGTTACTAGGCAATGAAAGATTTTTTAACTATTGTTGAAATTTAGTGAAAATCAAAATTCGACTTGTCTTGTATTCTGGGATTAAATGTTTTTAAGTTAATCGATTGTTCATTTCGATATTTTTGGCCGAAAATGTTCGAATAAAATTAGATAGATAATGGTTCTTTTTTAAAAAAAAAAAAAAGAAAAAAATAAAATAGATTGATTGATCTTTCAAAAAGGTGCTTTATGGCCAATATTTCACTAGTTGGCATCATGATGGACTTAGAGGGTACACAACTTGATTTATATAATCGCCCTGCCACTCAAAGGGGGCATCACCCACACACTGCTGTCGCTCATCAAATTAAAGTGAATACGTGGGAGTATCTTGTTTCTTTTTTTCCCCTTGTTTTATTTTTTAAAACCAAATTGACTAAAATACCCATATACATCGTTTAATTCATTCAAGTCGACATCGAGACTTTAAGAATCGTTAAATTCAATCGACATAATATACAAATAGAGAGAGAACGGAGGTGGGCTCATTGAAACCATATTCTGTATATCGTTGTTTACATGAATTGTCTCGTGGATGTCAACACACGTCTTGTTTTGTCCAACTTGAACTAAGTTGTGGAAACAATAATCCTTAAATAACAAGTACAATATAAATTGATTCAAATATAGAATTTTGAAGTCTAATTTGAAGTCGTTGACTTAAAAATAAGTAAAAATTGCAGATTTCTTCACCTACCTATCCAACTTATTTAATTTCACATTTCATTTAACATATCATTTAGAGCCACCTAAACTGTGTTTGAAATTCCACTGGGAATGAATAACATTACTCAAAAAAATTT
>CAIGRF010038525.1:0-21803 GCA_903798235.1 Fraxinus ornus | reverse complement strand
GATGTACATGTAGTAAAATCCAAAGTGTTATGTTCCTCCTTATATGGATGGGATAGGTTTTCAAGATTTGAAGACTAATTCGGACCTAATCGTGTAATTAAACGAAATATTGAAGACTAACTTAAGTAAAAAAAAAAAAAAAATCAATTTGAGACGGAAACAATTGATTAAAAACTAATAATAAAAAGTTTCCCTATTTTAAAATTTTGGGGAGCAGCACGAGTTCTCTCAATTTTATTTTTTTAAGTGAAAATTGTAGTTAAAATGAAAACAAATTAATAAAATAAATAGAAAACGTGCAAGAAAACATTAAAGTTTAAAAACAGGCCAAAGTTGGTTGTCGATTTGGACCAAGACTGAGACCACAAAAGTAAGGAAGTTGAAGTCAAAAAATGCAATATGATTTCTTGATCAACTTAGAGAGAAAAAATGATGTTTATTGCCAATAATCTTGAGGAAAAGTACATAATTTGAGTAAAAAGGAGAGTATCCTAGAGAGGAGAAGTATTGTTTCTAAAGGGGTCCGAGCTCTATATTGGGAGGGGACCATTGATACATACACTTGGCCGATTGAAGTCAGTTGCAATACCGTCCTAGAAATGTGTGCCACTTATTCCAAGTTTATGTTGCTTTGATTGGTTGCTGAGGTCGGCCTCATCAAGTCATCATTACGTCTAGTTCTCAGCTACGCTATCAAGTAATGATGGCCTGACATTAAGTAATCATTACGGCAACTTATTATTTGAAGAAGAGGTGCTAACGTCAGAGTTGTCGAGTGTCGTTCCTTGAATGGAGAGTGGAGAGGCATGATAGATTGGCAAGGATTTAGGCATCATCATTGTCTCTGTAAGTTACGATGGTCGTTGGACTAATGCTCCCGACCTTGATTTCAGAGCATGCGGGGTGATCTGGGAAATACTCCTAATACAATAAGACCTTTCTTTTTAACTAGAATTATATTTTCCTTTTCCTAGTAGAAACTCTTTTATTTCACAAATTTGGGTCAAACCCTACCAGAGCAGGCATAGATAGTATTCTAATGTGTCTTTTTATTTTTATTGCTTAAAAATATTGGTAGTGTTGATTCATATTATGTTATTAATGTTTTTTCACGTGAAATTAAATAGGCAAAATAATGACTTACCACTTTATCAAAAATGCAAAAGAAGGAAAATGTAGAAAGTTAAATATGGCTAAAACAAGAGTTGCATTTTTTCTCTTCAAGACGATAATGTCATACACAAGTACTAACATTTTTTGGGCACTCGTCTATACGGGTGGGCAATGGGTCGAGTCAGGTCGAGTTTGGCCCAAAATCGACCCGACCCGATATTCTCGATTTTGGGCTGTTTCAAAAAACCGACCCGACCCGACCCGAATCGGTTTGGGTCGGGTATTTTAAAAAAAAGACAAATTACCTTTTTCTTCCACTCCCACGCGTCCCCGTCCCTTCCTCTTCCTGGACCTTTCTCTCACTAAAATGAAGACATTTTTGCTTTATGCCTCTGCTTTTGATGTTGATCATTTCTCATTTTTTCTTGATCACAATGGCCATCAACTACCTCTCTCTACGTGCTATTGTGTGTATGTGCTGGATTTTTGAATGGAGTTTTCAAATCCTTTGCTCCAAAGGTAATGCAACTATTGGCGTACTTGAATGCATTAAATAGGTAATTAAATTTATGTGAGAAGTTAATATTGTTGGGTAGGTATTGAATTTATGTTCAATGCTGGAATTACGGGCCTCTCTACCTCCATTTCTATGAAGGAATGGAGGAAAAGATAAGTTTCATCTTGTGACGAAATGGGGTCACCTTGAAGGGAAAAAAGAGTCTGGAAATTTGAAGGGGACACCACGGCCAGGTTGTGGGCAGCAACGAGAAAACGGGCTTGGACTTGGCAGTCCTGATGGCGGTAGAGAAGAGGAGAATTTGGCTTCTTGAAGCCGGCTAAGGGCCTTGGGAAGAGGATAGAGCGATGGATCGGCATTCAGGGCTACAGAAGAGTGAAGCAGAAGAGCACCGGACAAGAAACCACCACCGCAGGCGAAAATATTGGTCTGAAACAATGGGAGCAGTATTTGTTGTAGTGATTCAGAAGAGGAGTAGGCAGAATAATAGGGTTTCACTGGATCGGTTTTGGGCCAAACCGACCCGACCCATATTTATTCCTAAACCAGCCCAACTCGAACCGTTTAGGGTCGGGTCAGGTCGATTTTGCGGGCTGTGGTTTTCAAGCCCAGCCCTACTCGTCTATGAAGACACAATGATCATGTCTTGCAATAGGAATACTCTGTATTACGTAGACCAATTAATCAACGAATGTTTCGAACTCTCTTAGAAATGAAAAAGGAGGAATTTATGAAGAAATATTTCTTAGTGCAGCACGCACAAGCTTTAGTAGTGTTCCAAATCTGCAAGTGGAGGGGTCAATTTATAACACTTGAAAAGTTGTATCTCAAAAGTCACAATTGCTGAAAAGTTATGTCTCAGTAAACATAGCCATTCAAATCTGACTAGAGAACTAACGATCGCCTTCTTAGAAGCCTATGACACTTGGCATTCTATTATATATATCATTGAATAATGTTATTTAGAACTAGTGAGTTTATCATTTAATGTCATGCAATTGCCACATAAATTGATGTTTGATGCCAATGATGCTAACTAGCATTACTTTAAATCATTGTGCCGCGTGTCACAATCCTTTGAATCCACTTGTCACGGTTTGATTCTTGAGCCCAAGTTACATAACCAACGCTCGATCCAATCGGGCCGACAACAGTGTGCGTGTGGTTTTGGTCCAAATCCACCAACATGTAAGTCCTCTATCTTCCAAAGACTGGGACCTAAACTCAAGTCTCCAAATTTAGTAATGTTATGTAGCTTCATTGGGGTTGCAACATCAATCTAGATGACGTTAGATAATAGGCTAAACGATATGTGGAATTAAATGACTTATTTAATTCCACTTATCTCTTAATGTCTCATCAACGCCGCCTAAATTGGATTGTAACTCTAATGGGATTAAATAACATTACTCCTCCAAATTTAGCTATTTAAAGTAAACTATTTCTTAACGTGGGACAAATGACTTTTCATATCTACATTTAATTGTTTGTTTGTTTATCCCAATAAGTTTAAACTTATTTAATTCATGTTTAGTAGAGGTTAAAATCAGATTTCTATTAAATTTTTTAATAAAAGTAATAAAATGTGTGTTTGAAAAGTCGTAGATCTCATGAAATATATGGTTAAAATTAATTATTGACTTTAATTTTGATGAAAATTAGATTTTATCATACCTTTGGATCCCTTTGGATCATTTTCAAAACAAATAATTGTATCATTTTCAAACCAATGCCCGTAAGCATACCTTTGGATCCCTAATAGCAACTCATCATCTTTCACGATTACAATGACACAAGCATAAGCTTTAGAAAAATAAAAAACTTAATAACAAAATAAATAATAAATAAAATAAAAGTGAGCATAAACTATTTTTTGTATACTTTGTCTGAAAGGAATTTTCCTCACATCTCATAAAAAAAGTCCCATCTCATCATTTAAAACACTGATTAAAGTTTTTTTTTTTTTTTGGCTTAGAGATCAAATTTGTAATAAAATATATATTTATAAGAACAGAAGATAATTAAACAAATAATAAAACGATTAGGAATCACAAAACGCATACATCTTCATAAAAAAACAATATTACACCTTCAGAAAATAAAAAGACAGAATGCATGATATCATTCTCTAGTGGGTTTCATTTAGCTCCTGTTTGAAAACTATTTTTTTGGGAAATGTATTTTGAAATAAT
Source organism: Fraxinus ornus (assembly GCA_903798235.1). Lineage (NCBI taxonomy): Eukaryota > Viridiplantae > Streptophyta > Magnoliopsida > Lamiales > Oleaceae > Fraxinus > Fraxinus ornus. The sequence continues at coordinate 17,981 of CAIGRF010038525.1, read as the reverse complement.
AATTTTTTTTTTTGATGAACATGATTAAAAAATAAGAAAAAAAATTTAAATTTCCGTGTAAATTTATTTGAAAAATGTTTATTGTACAATCACCATTTACATAATTTTTTTAAAAAAAAAAAATTGATAAAAGTACCAAGAAAAAAATGGGTGAGTTTTTTCTTTTTATTTGATTAATGAGATTTTGACATAATCAAATATTGTCACATCAACTGTTTGTAAACAAATTTGTAAGTGATGATGTACGTGTATTACAATCGAATTTGCACAACCGAATTTATTTTATGAGAAAGTAATTGAAAATGCATTTTAAAAATAAAAATGAGTTAAAAAAATAAGGAGGATCAGGACTTAATAAAACAATCGGGCATTTACACATTTAGCCCTTGTTTGGTGAAAATTAAAATCAAGTTTTTGATAAATTTTGATCAAAGTTTGATGAAGTGTGTAATTAAAAAGTTGTGAGACGCATGACACATATAATTGAAATTATTTATCAATTTTAACTTAAATTAAAATTTGTACCAAACATGGACTTAGCCCCCGTTTGGTACACATTATAATTCTCATTCTTTAGGCATCATCATTGTCTCTGTAAATTACGATGGTCGTTGGACTAATGCTTCCGACCTTGATTTCAGAGCATGCGGGGTGATCTGGGAAATACTCCTAATACAATAAGACCTTTCTTTTTAACTAGAATTATATTTTCCTTTTCCTAATAGAAACTCTTTTATTTCACAAATTTGGGTCAAACCCTACCAGAGCACGCAAAGATAATATTCTAATGTTTCTTTTTATTTTTGTTGTTTAAAAATATTGGTAGTGTTGATTCATATTATGTTATTAATGTTTTTGCACGTGCAATTAAATAGGCAAAATAATGACTTGCCACTTTATAAAAAATGCAAAAGAACGAAAATGTAGAAAGTTAAATATGGCTAAAACAAGAGTTGCATTTTTTTTCTTCAAGACGATAATGTCATACACGGGTACTAACATTTTTTGGGCACTCGTCTATAGGGATGGGCAATGAGTCGGGTCGGGTTGAGTTTGACCCAAAGCCGACCCGACACGACCCGACCCGATATTCTCGGTTTTGGGCTATTCCAAAAACCGACCCGACCCGAATCGGTTCGGGTCGGGTATTTATTTAAAAAGACAAATTACCATTTTCTTCCACTCCCACGCGTCCCCGTCCCTTCCTCTTCCTGGACCTTTCTCTCACTAAAATGAAGACATTTTTGCTTTATGCCTCTGCTTTTGATGTTGATCATTTCTCGTTTTTTCTTGATCACAATGGCCATCAAATACCTCTCTCTACGTGCTACTGTGTGTGTATGTGCTGGATTTTTGAATGGAGTTTTCAAATCCTTTGCTCCAAAGGTACCGCAACTATTGGCGTACTTGAATGCATTAAATAGGTAATTAAATTTATGTGAGAAGTTAATATATTGTTGGGTAGGTATTGAATTTTTGTTCATTGCTGGAATTACGGGCCTCTCTACCTCAATTTCTATGAAGGAATGGAGGAAAAGATAAGTTTCATCTTGTGACGAAATGGGGTCACCTTGAAGGGAAAAAAGAGTCTGGAAATTTGAAGGGGACACCACGGCCAGGTTGTAGGCGGCAACACGAAAACGGGCTTGGACTTGGCAGTCCTGATGGAGGTAGAGAACAGGATAATTTGGCTTCTCGAAGGCGGTTGAGGGCCTGGCAGACCCATGGGTTTGGGAAGAGGATAGAGCGATGGATCGGCATTCAGGGCTACAGAAGAGTGAAGTAGAAGAGCACCAGGACAAGAAACCACCACCGCAGGCGAAAAGATTGGTCTGAAACAATGGGAGCAGTATTTGTTGTAGTGATTCAGAAGAGGAGTAGGCAGAATAATAGGGTTTCACTGGGTCGGTTTTAGGCCAACCTGACCCGATCCACAATTATTTTAAAATTATTTTGCCCGACCCGACCCGTATTTATTCCTAAACCGACACAACTCGAACCGTTTCGGGTCGGGTCAGGTCGGTTTTGCGAGCTGTGATTTTCAAGCCCAGCCCTACTCGTCTATGAAGATACAATGATCATGTCTTGCAATAGGAATACTCTGTATTACGAAGACCAATTAATCGACGAATGTTTCGAACTCTCTTAGAAATGAAAAAGGAGGAATTTATGAAGAAATACTTCTTAGTGCAGCACGCAGAAGCTTTCGTAGTGTTCCAAATCTGCAAGTGGAGGGGTCAATTTATAACACTTGAAAAGTTGTATCTCAAAAGTCACAATTGCTGAAAAGTTATGTCTCAGTAAACATAGACATTCAAATCTGACAAGAGAACTAACGATCGCCTTCTTAGAAGCCTATGACACTTGGCATTCTATTATATATGTCATTGAATAATGTTATTTAGAACGAGTGATGTTAGAGCAATAGTCTAGGTAGCCACACTTAATAGATTATATTAGATAAATCATGTGACGTTGCATTGAAGTGAATTTATCATTTAGTGTCATACAATTGCCACATAAATTGATGCTTGACGCCAATGATGCTAACTAACATTACTTTAAATCATTGTGCCGCATGTCACAATCCTTTAAATCCACTTGTCACGGTTTGATTCTTGAGCCCAAGTTACATAACCAACGCTCGATCCAATCGGGCCGACGACAATGTGCGTGTGGATTTGGTCCAAATTCACCAACGTGTAAGTCCTCTACCTTCCAAAGATTGGGACCTAAACTCAAGTCTCCAAATTTAGAATGTTATGTAGCTTCATAGGGGTTGCAACATCAATCTAGATGACGTTAGATAATAGGTTAAACGATATGTGGAATTAAATGACTTATTTAATTTCACCTATCTCTTAATGTCTCATCAACGCCGCCTAAATTGGATTGTAACTCTAATGGGGTTAAATAACATTACTCCTCCAAATTTAGCTATTTAAAGTAAACTATTTCTTAACGTGGGACAAATGACTTTTCATATCTACATTTAATTGTTTGTTTGTCTATTCCAATAAGTTTAAACTTATTTAATCCATGCTTGGTAGATGTTAAAATCAGATTTCTATTAAATTTTAATAAAAGTAATAAAATGTGTGTTTGAAAAGTCGTAGATCTCATGAAATATGTGATTAAAATTAATTATTGACTTTAATTTTGATGAAAATTAGATTTTAATTTCTATCAAACATGACTTTATTATCAACATAGGTGAACATCTATCGCTACCTAAAGTGGTGTCAAACACTGCTATTATTACTCATATTTATGTGCTTGTGTGACACACAAAAAGCGTTGAAAATCTATTTGTAATCCGTTCGTATTAGAAACAAACAAGCACGCTAATGTACAACAAATAAATTTGATATATATTTTATATAGGTCAATAAAAATAAAAAAAATAAAATTATAATATAGGTCACTAAAAATCAAATTATTATTCAATGCATACAATGCAAAATTAATTCCTGGATTTATATTTTATATAGGCCAAATTCCTAATAATTCTTCAAACAAACTTGGAATGTCTTCAAATAAGAAATTTTTTTAAAAGTTTTTTCCAAATTCCAAAACAAATAATTGTGCCTCTCCATATGCCCCTCTTACTCTTAGTCAAGTCATTTGGAAAACATTCGGTGGCCCCCTTACATACCTTTGGATCCCTAATAGCAACTCATCATCTTTCACGATTACAATGACACAAGCATAAGCTTTAGAAAAATAAAAAACTTAATAACAAAATAAATAATAAATAAAATAAAAGTGAGCATAAATTATTTTTTGTATACTTTGTCTGAAAGGAATTTTCTTCACATCTCATAAAAAAAGTCCCATCTCATCATTTAAAACACTGATTAAAGTTTTTTGGCTAGAGATCAAATTTGTAATAAAATATATATTTATAAGAACAGAAGATAATTAAAGAAATAATAAAACGATTAGGAATCACAAAACGCATACATCTTCATAAAAAACAATATTACACCTTCAGAAAATAAAAAGACAGAAATGCATGTTATCATTCTCTAGTGGGTTTCATTTAGCTCCTGTTTGAAAACTATTTTTCGAGGAAATGTATTTTGAAATAATAATTTTTTTTTTATGAACGTGATTCAAAAATAAGAAAAAAAAATATAAAAAAAATTGATAAAAGTACCAAGAAAAAAATGGGTGAGTTTTTTCTTTTTATTTTATTAATGAGATTTTGACATAATCAAATATTGTCACATCAACTATTCGTAAACAAATTTGTAAGTGATGATGTACGTGTATTACAATCGAATTTGCACAACCGAATTTATTTTATGAGAAAGTAATTGAAAATGCGTTTTAAAAATAAAAATGAGTTAAAAAAATAAGGAGGATCAGGACTAAATAAAACAATCAGGCATTTACACATTTAGCCCTTGTTTGGTGAAAATTAAAATCAAGTTTTTGATAAATTTTGATCAAAGTTGATGAAGTGTGTAATTGAAAAGTTGTGAGACCCATGACACATATGATTGAAATTATATTTATTAATTTTAACTTAAATTAAAATTTGTACCAAACATGGACTTAATAACTAATGTAAACGAACATGTAAAATAAATTTCCACAATAAAACCTCCACAATTTCAATTTTATGGTACACATTATAATTCTCATTCTCATTCTTCTATTCATTTTCAGCCACACATTCTTGAATAAAATAATATTTTCCATCATATCAATAACTTTTTCAACCACCATCAATTTATTATTCCAGAATTCATTCTTTCAAAATAATGTGGGTCAAACACACCCTTAATAACTAATGTAAACGAACATGTAAAATAAATTTCCACAATAAAAACCTCCACAATTTCAATTTTAGACAACCATAAAATAGCGGATCCAGGTGGATTCGAACCACCAACCTCTCAAATGCACAAAGCAATCGAGCACTCTCCCATTTTTGAGCTTATGGATCCATCCAATCACAACAGAGCTAAGAGAAGTAGATTTAGAGATAACAAGGTCGCAGTGTCACAAGTTCATTTCACCCATTGTAATTTCCAATCTAATTGCCCACGACGTCAAAAACACTTCATCCATTCTTCTATAATTCATGGTTTGATTAAGTGACGCGTTACAGTTAACGACAGAATGGCATCTTGACATATACCAATATGATTTTAATAAAGAATTATCTTTTCCTACCCGTCACTTTTGAAGTAATTTCCACTAAAACAGGTTGAGAATGAAACCAATCAAAATCAGACAATCACCCAACTCTATTTTTTATTTAAAATTATGAAATATATTCTCACATATCATAGCTTAGTGATGATTATCCTGGTTGCCCAACAATTTGAATTCGGATATAGAGCACTCATGCACAGTAATATGGCATTTATTCCAAATTCGGTGTACAAATACCGCTGCAAAAATAAATAGACCCCATTCGGTAAAGAATTAAAATCCTATTAGAATTGAAAATATAACCGTTTTTAAATTTCACTCGCTCGTCTAATAAAAATCAACAATAACGACCAATTTTTCAATTTTAATTCCTACCGAACGGGTCCTATAGTATAATATTACGTGTAAAATGCATTTTAAAATAGTAAATTTACTTAGAATGTAAGGTTAAAAATAAGAAAAAGAAATTCGGTTACATGTAAATATTATTTTAATGAAGATCTCTAGAGAGAAGGTATTTTTAAAAAATTTTGAAAATCAAACTAAAAAATTCATTCATTAAAAAAGGCAGTTCAAAAAATTAATTAAATCTTAAACGTTACCAAAACTTAAAAACTCTGCTTTCGATGCACATGGCCCCAAGCTCGGAAGGAAATTTAATTTCCACATTAAAGTTCTGCCAGAATTCAGAATTTAAAGATGAATTCAGCCAGCGCAATTTGAGATGCAAATCGGGCAGGTCCCCACCAAGAATTGTATATGTTAGCTCTTCGCAGAGTTCGTGGAAACGCAGAAAATAAACATTAATTTCTAATTTTCTCTAAATACATAAAATAATCACAAACGATACCTAAAGAAGCAAATTTCTCCACTGACCAATGTATACCCACTTACAGAGGTTGTAAAACAGCTCATTGGACATGCACTTCAAGTTAGCTTAGCTTACTCCCAAAGCTAAAGTTCATATACCTACATAAACACAGAACACAATAGATCCCAAGTCCACCTATAAAAACATAAGATAGAAGCTAAGACATTAACTAAACGATACAAAAAATTGAAATTGAATCCATTAAAAAGAAAGACTACGATGAACTACACCAAATTACTCTAAACTGAATTAATAACGTCAAATGCCTCAAATGATTATCGAAATTTAACTTAGTGCAGCAGCAGCAAGGCGATACAAGATCCATATCAACCGTCATCATGAATATTAACACCATTTATCGCCACCAGTTTGTGAATGAGAAAGCTCTAAACATATGATGATACATCCTACGGCATCGTTTATAGGATTCACAGTTTCACTAAATGTGAAGTATCATGACCGATAAATTTCGATGATCAGCCCATGAGTAAAGTAACACAGGGCTTGCCAAAACATAGATATCAAGCAGCACGCACCTTCAGCGAGTTTGCAATACAACACAAAGGGAGGAACACAGCACAATCATCTAATAAGCGATCATGAACCTTCATTGCAATCCACAGGTTCTAGATGCTTTGAAGGATGTGACATCGAGTTTAGCAGCAGCAGCAGCAGCCGCAGCAGATCAACAAAGAAACAGGCTGATCTTCATGTATTTCCACTTCTTGAGCCCATCCAAACCAATATTGACATAAAAAGTCGCATACAATTTCCAACAGAAGATGGAGAAAAGCTTATCTAGTGTATAAATCAAAAGATCTGCATCCCTCATCTACATACATGTCTAACAGCCTTCAATTACAGAAAGATGGCTTCTCGTCAATACGAACTACATCTAGGATACACTTTGGGAGGGATAAGTCATAAAGATCCAGGAATGAAAAAATAAATTCAACACTAAGTAGATAACAACACAAATAAAATTCAAATCTGTATATGACTAGGAAAAAATATATGCAACAAGCAATAAATTTAATCCATAATTTGGACTAAGACTAAATTGAAATGAAATGTGAGTTGGCTTAGTATGGATCTTTAAAGCAGTAAGTGAATGTTTTGAATTCAGTCTGTAGATATTAAAGATAATTTTGTTAACATTGTCACATGTGCGAATTACGTGAAACCTATTTATTATATCACAGGTAAAATGGGATTAACCAAATAATCATGTTGCCGTTCGCTAAAATATTACGATAATAAATTGCTTCGACAAGCTACTTTTATGAACTTCACGTTTTAGAGAACTTTTTATCAACAAAATATGCTGAAACTTGTTTTAGAAAACAAAGCCTAATTTTTGCAGACATCGCTTTCCTATCTAACCAATTTAATATGAGATGAGATGGGATAGTTAAATAATTGTAAGTTCGAAATGTTTTTATTCAATCAGATGCTAGCTAATAAATGTCTAACGTTGTACCTTGGGAAATCGTTGATACTTCAGAAGACCCATCCTTGCATTAGCGGCTTACTGGTGACTTTGCTCCGCAAAAGAAATTATGCTTTATCCTTGAACGGGTTTTATGACCTTTGTAATACATGAAAAGGCCACAACCCATTCAAGGACCAATCAGAAATAAAATTATCGCAGCAGTAGAAACAAGAACTAAGAGGGAAAAGGAAAAAAGACACCACACACGGAGGAGAGAGCCGGGCAAAAATCCCCGTGCCATCTCTCCTCAAAACCAAAAAATTATGTATTTCATTGAGCTTTTGACCTGCCATGTGAGCGCACCCGACATGGCAAAGGTCGGCAAGACAAACATAAGCCACTCTTTTTTTTACAGATTGCCTCTCTTTTCTCGATATCTTCTCACAATAACTTCTAGCTCATTTTTTTCGAATTATTAACATTAAATGAATCGTAATTATGAAAGCTGTTAAGACATGTTAGAACCGTGTATCTCCATGTAAAAAGAATTTCTATCCGAGTCCATCATCCAGTATCCGCAAATGATTTCGGGCCTTAAGCATCAACATGAATAAATGTTGCTGCTCGGACACCACCACGAGATAAATATCAAAAGGAGAGCGTAAACTGCAACGATTTGTCAGCAGAAACCATTTCTTTAACCTGCAAAAAACTAAAAAAAACATTAATAATTCATAAAAAGCAGATATCACCAACAGATCTGCTAATTACGCATATCAGCAACATGAAAATCGTATTCATCAAAGGATCATATAAATAAAGCTAAAATAATCTAAAAACTTAGCATATTACCAACAGATCTGCGAGTTCCGTCAGCCAAATTGAGCTTCATATCTAACCGTCCTCCATCGATGCCTGCCGATTAACAGATTTTCCCCGTTGACCGAACCAAACCCTCGTCGAACAATCAATCGCAGCAAATCTATTGAAAGCCATAATCAGAACGTAGATCGCTCGATCTACAATGATAACATTACAAAAATTTAAGAAGAGAAACGAATAAGAGTAGATCTGAATCGAAAGCAGACCTTCAAATATATCTAAAGAAATGTTGAATACAAAAGAAAGTATGAGTTAAGGTCGTTATTTATTGAGGGGGTGGAGTGATCCGACGGCTATGAATGAATAAAAGGACGGCAAATATTTTGACGGTAGGATACGCGTGAAACGTTGATTTTGGTGTTAGGGTAGTTGAGGCGGCATATTTGGACGGCTGAGATTGGATACTATTCGTGGGAAAAGTTATGCCTTTTGGATGTGAACGAGATTTGTGCGCCACGTGTTTCGTGGAATTTTTAATTCTTTTCATTTCAATCCCACCTATTTTGACTTATTCCGTATGCATTAGCCATTATGCAGTATGGTTGTTCAAAAGAAAAATGCTAGATGTACGTAATCTTTGCCATAAAAGTTCACGTAATGGTCAAGTGTTTGGCCTCTATTGGAGGGCTATGCAGTATGATTGTTCAAAAGAAAAATGCTAAATGTACATAACCTTTGCCATAAAAGTTCACGTAATGGTCAAGTGTTTGGCCTCTATTGGAGGTATTTTTTTCATTCTCATTCTTCTACTCATTTTCAACCACACATTCTTCAATAAAATAATATTTTCCATCACATCAATAACTTTTCCTTCTTTTTCAACCACATATTTCTCATCACATCACATCAAAAGAATGCATTTTCTCATTTTAATGTGCATCAAACACACTTTAAAATTGAAAAATTAATCGTGTTAACTTTTATTAAATGAGTGGAACCCAATAACGATTATATTTTCAATTTTAATCGACTTTTGAGCTTTACCAAACATGCTCTAAAAGAAAATTACTTATATCTAAAAAAATTATTTATCATAATTTTTAATAATTTTATCTTACTTCTAACTACACAATTCACTGTTTCAAATAATCACTTCTCGAATAATTAAAATTAAAACAAGTGTTACAAAATAATGAATGTAAGTGCAATACTGAATAAAGACTGATGATCTTTTTAATCACACATTTTCTTAAAAAAATTTACTTTTAACTTAAAAAAACTACTTTGACAAAACAATAAAAACATAATTTTGTAAATTATAAATAGTACTTTTTGTTTATTTTAAGCATCTGTTTGTCTTTCATTAAAAAGATATTTATTTATTTTTTTTTTATTTTTTTGGGAAGTGAATTTTGAAATAGTGATTTTTTGGAGTAAAAAAAGTAGGAAAAAGATTTGAATTTACGTGTAATTTTTTTTTTTTTTGCTTGAATTTGTTGTTGAAATTGAATTGGTGAAAAAAAAAATATTTTTGATTTAACGAAAGACAAATGTGATAATTTCTACATGAAATGTCTTGCACTTGTTGGAGCCCTACTTGTTTGAGAACAATGAATATTGCTATAATATTTTTAAGAGAGTATATTATTAAAAATTAGAGGAAAAATTAAATATAAGGGTAAAATTATTTTATTAAAAAATTTATAATTGAAAATAAATTTTTAAATAATGGAATTCGAAAGAGGCCATATATATATATATATATATATCAAATTATCAATAATGGACAGAGGCGGCATAGTAATTTGGATTTGGTACGCAAGGTATGTTCGTGGCTTGGAGAACACTCAAAAGAGCGGGTAAAAGGTCTGGCTCGCCACTCAACTCGTGGGGTCATAATTTGATAATTAAACTCTAATTTATTTCAAATTAGTCATTCAATTTTAAAATTTATTTCATATTGATCATGAACTTTAGTTACCTAACTATAAAATTTTGTGTACTCTCCTGAGTGAATCGTCTACCTATATTTGCATCAATTAATAAATTTTAAAATTGTCATATCCAGTATGGCAAGATGTATGGTCGTTTAACATGTTAAATTTTTCATTATTTTTGAAAATAGACTAACTAGTGATCGAAATGAAACAATATTAAAAGTATAGTAACTTATTTAGACCAAACTACAGTTAGTGACAAATTGAAATTAGGCTCTTGTTTGGTTTTGTTAAAAATCATATTTTCAGTAAATTTTGATAAAAGTTAATATAATGTAGGTTTCAAAAAGTGTACGTTAAAATTAATCGTTGACAATGACTTAAATTTTTATCAACTTAACTAAACCAAACAAGAAATGTGAAAAAAGTGTTTAAAAAATAAAATTTGATTGACTTGTAATGTTTCCAAACATACTATAGCCTAATCCCCTATTTGTAGAGATGTCAAAATAGCTTGTTGACTCGAGCGGCTCGTGGCTCGGGAAACCAGGCTGAGGCTCGGGCCGAACCCCATTTTGTGGCATCGGCTCGAGCCTGAGCCAGTCCATGGGCCCGCGCGAGTAGAGCTTTATTTTTTTAAAAAATAAAAAATAAATTTTAAATTCATGCCCGTATAAATTGCACAAATTTTAATTTTTTTAAAAAAAATTATTTTTGTCACAAAAAATAGTCGGCTCGGCTCGGCTTGTTGACACTCCTACCTATTTGATTCGCTTTATTTTAAAATTCTTTTTTTCTACGTACTCATTTTCAACTATAAATTCACACAATAAAATATTCTACACATAAAATCAAAAAATTTCTTTACTTTTTAATCATACATTCTTAAAAAAAAAATTATTCAAAACATTGTTTTAACCAAATAATGGTCATAAAACAAGGGGCTAAGTCTAGAGACCAATTGGAGTAGGGGGAGAGATACGACCAAAGTGAGTTCTTGGTAGGATGTTGCCATCACTAATCATGAGCTCATCTAAACCAAGATAAGAAGAATGGAGCGAAAGGTTTTGAAAATTATCTGTAACATGGTGAGATGCCATCGATTCACGAAGCCAACTCGATAAGGGTTTAGATGTAGCAACATGGTGGCAAGGAGTAGGTTGAGGAGACGGCTAAAACGAATGAGGGGATAGGTTAGATGGAGGAAAGTGCGGCCATTAAGGCAAGTTAGGGGATGATTTGTATTGAGTGAGTAGCTTGCAAAAGGGAGCACGGTGGGCACTTTGACATTACTGGCGACACAACTGGCAATAGCCACAGTATCCTTTCTTACAATTTATGTTGGACTTGTACATATTTGAGGTGTTAGATAGCCATATGGTTAATTTATGTGCACCCACGAGGGAAGATGAGATGGATTTAAAGGAATAAAAGGTAGATAAGGGGTGATATAGTGCAGTTACATTGGTTGACTGGATATGGGATTCAAAACTAATAAGCTTTTTTGTGCAATTCGTCAAGGGCGATTGGGGTTTCTCGGGCTTGGACAGCGGAGGCTATATCATTGAACTCCATGGGTAGACCATCGAGTATTTCGAGTGTAAGACCCTCGACGTGAATTGTTGCATCCAAAAAGCAAGTTCATCTGTTTTGCGTTCCTCTTTCCATTTGCTAAAGGTATTCGATAATGGTTTTAGAGTTTTTTTTTGTAAAATTAGATACATGACTCTTAACGAGCATGACATGAGCACGAGATAGTTTAGCATAGGTCATTGCAAGAGCAATCCAAGCATCATAACATGCTTTGAAGGTGGAAACAAATGGGATTATATCTGGAGAAAGGGGTCCGACAAGAGCATTAAGAAGAAGTTGACCTTGATGGATCCAATGTGCAAAGGCACTATTGGTCGTCGTTGTGCAATTAGTTATGACGGTGGCTAGTGGGCAGGGATATGTACCATCAACATATCCGTTGAGTAAGGTATGGAATTGATTTTTTCAAGAGAGGTAGTTGGTTGTGGTGAGAAGTTCGAATTGCAACATGGTAGGAGATTAGAGTGGGAGATGAGGCAAAGTTGATAAATTGTCTAAAAGGAGAGGAGTAGTCGAGGTTACAAGGTTGGCCAGTGTATGGAAAGAGGGATGTTTAGGCTATGATACCATGTTGTAATTAAAGAGAATAAAGATTGAAAAATAATCGCAAACTCAATTATTCCATTTGTATATTGCACAATATATATAGGAGTATATTAAAGAAACATTAATCTCTTATTGGGTGTGTTTGAGCCACATTATTTTGAAATAATATATTCTGAAATAGTAAATTGATGAAGAATGTGTGGTTGAAAAAGAAGGAAAAATTATTAATAGAAGTGCTAATCTTTGTTAGCCAGTCTAGAGAATTATTTCTCGATCAATATATAAATAGTGTTTGTATATGTTTCTCAATGCAAACACTCAAAAAATTTGTGTCACCAATAAATTGAAGGTACTTGATCATATGCTCAATAAAAATGCAATGCTGTGTTTTATGATCATGCTAGACGTCCAGGGCCACACGAGTGTTTGTGTCACCAATAAATTGAAGGTACTTGATCATATGCTCAATAAAAATGCAATGATCTATTTTTTGATCATGCTAGACGTCCAAGGCACATGTGGCCCTGGACGCATAGGGGAGCCAAGTGGCGCCCCCTATTGGTGGGGGATATGTCGCCCTTATATGTCTAGGGCCCATGTGGCCATTGACATATAGCTTAATTCTTTGTTTTATACATAAATAAAAATAATTTATTTAGTAACATTCAAATGTTAAACAATTATATTAATGTCTTAATACCTTTGGGTACACATCTCAAAAAAAAAATCCTAAACAACATCAGCAATTCCACTCATGCTATCGAGAAATCTTGCCCACCCATCTTTAATCTTGTGTATGTTGTCGAGAAATTCTATTCATACAGTGCGGCTATCAAGTAAAACTAGTACTACATGACTTCCGTCCCTAATGAATGCATGCATTTCTCCCACATCCGTGCAAACTCTTCACACAGTTTGGCCAAATTCACCAATCACGTGCATCAGCATGATATCAATTCACTGCCTTGCAAAACACACACAACTCCCGCGCATCAGCGCTAAAGCATCAACACAAGGCAAAGCACCACTTTTTTCTGAAGCTATCACAATCCACAAGGCGCTAAGACACGACCACCCCGTTATTCTCGTCAACCTTTTTTTCCTTTCTTCCTTTTTCTTTATCTTATTAAATAATTTCATGAACCTTTAATTGTCTCCTCTAATTTTAGATCGATTAATGCAATAAGTCACTACTCTATTAAAAGAGAGGATGGTCAAATACTGTTCATTTTTGCACACCCTATTTCACACTTAAATTGGTTGTTGAATGTTCATTATCTGGTTTATTTGAGCTGTGATTTTTGTATTAATAGCCACAATTGTTGACGATTTTTTCTCCTAAACCAACCTTGATAAATATCTGGTTTTCCCGCATCCTTCACTTTTCCTATTTCAAATATTCATCAACTTATTTCTTCTCCATCGACCAACGAATTCAAACACATTACTATCTGTTGGAAAATGGTTTTCAGTTTTGTGAAATGAGTCAACTTTGAGCCCAAATTTCTGTGGGACCAGTGGCTTATTTTTAACGGTACCTAGCATATTCATGATCTACACCGCAAGAGGNTTTAATGTCTAAATAATCCACTTGGAACTATGAAATAGTGAAGAATTTGATTTATTGGAAAATTTCCATACCCTTGTCCTACATAGAAAAGTTATGAAACTTTGGAGTGGTTTATATAGTGTAAGTTTGGGAATTGAATTTGGCCCCCAAGAGGTACCAATAGTCTTTAGAAGGGGGGACATATATCCTATGCCACGAACGATTCTATAAATTGTCAGCCCTCAGCCAAAATAATTACACCATTTTCATTGTAAATATTCTCTATGCATTGAATCTCATCATCCCTCTCTCTCGTTTTGATATTCATTTTGAAGTAAATATTCTTCATTGAGTTCTCCAGATTGCTGTGCTGCTTCCGTAGGATACGAAATTCGTTCTATCATGGGAAACGATTGCTGGTCGCCTTTAACAAAGACAGCAAATTCGTTTATAAGGAAATATCGTGAAATTGGTGGGCTTGAATTAATTTTTCTATTTCTATTGATCATACCGGTACGCTGTACATATTTCATTAATGTAATTTTGTCAGATTGTTTTGAAGGAGATACTCTAGAAACAACACTATCTTCTTCTGCAAATAGTGAGGGAGCTAGAGAATTCAATGTTTTTTGTTATTATTATTACTGCAGTTTTTTTGTTTCGGTTTCTTTCTTGGTTATAAGGTTTTCTACTTTAAAACATGGTTCATTTATTTATTTAATGTTCCTACTTCATCTTAACCAAATATTTTAATTACATATATTATTAATGACAATAATGTGGTGATGATGATGATGAATATATATTATGCAATGCAATTAAAATATGGTGCGCTTGGAAAAGATGAGGTAATTTTTAGTTAAACAACACTAATCTAAGTAATCATCAATTTTGGCCAAACAGGAGTAGATTGTCTTGGCATTGCGCGGTGTCTCCGCACAATGCGGAGATATCGTGTGCGCGGTGTCTCTGTATTGTGCGGAGACACAGGCCGACATAGCCTGTGTCTCCGCACAATTCGAAGACACGATGTGCACGGTGTCTCCGAAGAATGCGGCACTCTCCTAAAATTCTTAATCTCACGGCGTCTACGAATAATTCGGAGACACCGAGGCTGTGTCTCCACACAATTCGGAGACACCGCGCACACGATGTCTTCGAATTGTGCGGGTGTCCGAACACCAGTGCATGGTGTCCGTAGACACCACATGGCATGGTGTGCAAAGTTGTACTCCGCGTTGTGCGGAATGACTCCGCATAGCGCGAAGTAGGTATTCGCTCGCGGAAGTGGTGCAATTAATAATTGTCTTCCCTTGTAACCATTTACTATTGGTACCTATTTTGCTGCAACCCTAAAACTCTGTTGTACGAAAGAGCTCAAAAGACATCCCACAAAATATAACTATACATTGCGATTCTCAGAGCTCCATTTTTTTCATCTTCTGTATGTTCGTTCCAGTTTCTTCAGATTTACTATTAGGCGAGATTTTTTTTTTCATTTTCTGATCAAACTATTTTGGAAGTTTCCCAAATAACCCGAAAACTTGCGTAGAAATAGGAGATCGACAACATCGGGTAAGTCGATTTTGTACTTGCTTCAGTTTAGGGTTTTTGCTTTTTCCGAAATAATTTTTTAATCCGTCGATTTGTGATGATTTTTTCCTTAAAAAATTCTTCTTCAGACATCTTCTGCCTGAAGTGTTTAACCAAACGAACTCTTGTAATAGAATTTGAAGGGATGGATAACTTTTAACCAAACGACGTCAATCGAAGTGTTCTTACTTCTCAAACCTTCTTTTTCTCGAGGTTAACTCCTCACTTGTTCTATGTTTCTTCATATCTGTGATTTCGTTAATTGGATTTTATGGAAGCTTGATTTGGTTGTTGTTCTTTTATGCTGAATTTGAGATTTAATTTGGGTCTTAGGAATAAGAAATTATAAATTTGGTCTCTAATTTCTATCCCTCTATCTTAAAAGAGGCAGTACCAGGTTATTAGGTATCACTTTGGCATGTTGATGTTGTCATATTTATTTCAGTTGCCTCATTTGAAAGTAAAGCAGTTAAGCAATGATGCTTGAAATAAACACGGTATGAGGAAAATGAAAATGGTGGGACTTTTGTTTTTCTTCTATTTCTTTTTTATGGGGTTTTCCATTTGTGTCGACCCCTTGAACCTCTTCAGCCCCAATTTCAACAAATAAACACGTCATTGTTGACTGATTTCCCAATTCAAAACTTGCCTCATTTGAAAGTAAAGCAGTTAAGCAATGATGCTTGAAATAAACACGGTATGAGGAAAATGAAAATTGTGGGACTTTTGTTTTTCTTCTATTTCTTTTTTATGGGGTTTTCCATTTGTGTCGACCCCTTGAACCTCTTCAGCCCCAATTTCAACAAATAAACGCATGTCGTTGTTGACTGATTTCCCAATTCAAAACTTGTTGGCTATGGCCGCCTCCACTTCAGCTCACATCGATTTGTCAACTTTTTTCTATATCTCAATACATTTTAAAGAGTAGGATTTGTCAACTATTTCTGGTTACCGGGTTATTATGGGAATGGACTGATTAGTTTAGGGGAATGGTTAGGCCAAGGTTTTGAGAAGAGTTATTTGAAGAAGTATGGGAAAAAAGAGTGTTGGTCTACAATTTTGAGTCTTTGACGTTCTTGCCGGGTTCTCTTTTTTCATCTTCTCTACTGATCTTACTTAAGTTTTACAGCTAAAGATTTATACCTTTATTTTTTATAGACTTGATGCAAGAAGACGTCATGTGAATGATACTGCGTCATTGATGATTCAGGTTCTTGATTTAAGATTTATTCTAGATGTTAAAGTTCTTATAAATTGATTCGTGGGAAATTTCTTGAAGGATTCTTGGTTATTTGGTGAAATGAGTGCTAATTATCTGTTTATTTATGTGCTCCTAAAGCAAGTTGGTTGAATTGATTGATGTAGTTTAATATTTATTTGTTGAGTAAAGGTTCCAAAAAAATAATTTTTCTTTCAATTTATTTCTCATCCATCTGTGTAGAATATTTGCATTTCCTTTAATGAGTCTACATTTTCACTTTACAGGTAATTTTCCTGAAGTTTAATTTTTACTTTTAATTTCCATGAGCAGTATTCTATTTTCAAGATGGTGGAATCGACGAACTTAATTGTGCTTTTTTTTTCTTCGGTGAGTTCTTTCAAAAAAACTCCTTCTTCCAATTATTTTTTCATATATTTGTGTACCAAGCCTGTCCATGAGGACACCGTCCTTGCAACTCGCAAACAGATTTAATCCAAAAATCCACTTGCTTTTGCTCCCAAAGTGATTAGGAGCTCGGATTATCTATCTAAATTCAGGTTAGCCAGTGAATTCTGGACTCATGTTCTACTCACCTGGTGCTGAAGCGCATTTAAATATTCTCTTTATTTATTCATTGCAGGATGAGTCCAGCAAAACGCCTACAAAATAAGAGAGGATGCGATTGCAAAAAAGTCTGGTTGCCTGAAGAAATATTGTGAATGCTATCAAGTTTCTTTTCATCTTTTAAATTAATCATTTATTAAGTTAACCTAAAATCTTTTTTATTTATAATACTATTATTTTGTGCACATTTTTAGTCGGAACTATCAATTGTCCAAAAACAAATTCCCTAACTCCATTCATAAAAAGTTTAAAAACTAAACAGATTGCAGTCAACACCTTGTCTATTAATCTATGAACCTTAGAGCCCGTTTGGTAGAGATTAAAATTGGATTAAAATTGAAAAACTAGCCGTTATTATTGACTTTTATTAGACAAGTGAAATCCAATAATGGCTATATTTTCAATTTTAATTGGATTTTAATCGGTACCAAACGGGCTCTTATATTTATTCATCTACTAATTCCAGAAATCAATACTATATTTTGTTCAAAGAGCTATTGTCAAAGTAATAGATTTCTGGATCTAACTTATGGGTTGCTGAGGAATTTCTATAGCTGTGAAAATGCTTCAAGGACTCGTGTTGCTGCTAAGATGATGTGTCTCACCCTGCTGGAGCAATAGCCGACTAATTTATTACTAATTAGGAT
>CAIGRF010038517.1:0-14193 GCA_903798235.1 Fraxinus ornus | reverse complement strand
TTGATCAATCCTTCAAACCATTTGCCGGAAATCCTTAAATATCTCAAATTTATTGGAGTGGGGGCAAATATAGTTTGAGGACAACAATTACGTGTTTAAGCCTTTTATTTTGATTCCGATTTGTTCATATTGTTACTGCATATTTTGGTGAGTTTCTTCTCTAATCCCAGTGGTATTTCCAACAGTCAGTTGCTTCTGTGACTGTGGATTAACTTCCCAGATTTATAACCCGCATTGCTATTAGAAAAAACTTCAATTTTTTACTTAGCAGCTTGCATAAATGAGAAAAGGCCACTTATGGGAGGATTCCGGCGATGACCAGCGGCGGTGATAGGTTGTATCAGGTCCCAGGCGACAATGGCATTCCTGTTGATGTTCGAAAACCAGGAGCAAAATGGGTATTCAAGACAAGAATAGTGGGATGACTAAGAAACGGGAAAATTGCAGTTGGGTCTCTAACGTTTTTCGAGAAGTGCAAATGAGTCCTGAGCATTACATTTTTGGTAGTGCAATCCTTAACCTTAGGGTAAATAAACCATTTAATGGTCTTTGGACGGTTTCTGTCAAAAAATTAGTTCAATGTTTGACTAAAATTTAACTACTTTTGAGAAACGCAAAAATGCCATTTCGTATTTGTTACACTTAAAAAAAGTGATTAGGATAATTAAAAAACAAATAAAAAAGGAACTCAAAAAAATAAAGAAAGAAAATGAAATTCATTTTAAGCCTCCGTTTGATGCACATTTTGTAGTCAAGAATACATTATTTTTATTTTATGTGATAGGGAATATGTGATTGAAAAAGAAAGAAAAGTTGTTGATGTGATGAAAAATATTATTTTATTGAATAATATGTCGTTGAAAATAGGGGTGGGCGTGGGTTGGGTTGAGTCGATTTTTGCCCAAACCCAAACCCAATCCAACATTGTCGATTTTTTCAAAATCCAACCCAACTTAACCCACGTAAATGTTGAAACTCAACCCAATTATGTGTCGATCGGGTTGGGTTGGGTTGGTCGGTTTGATATAAATTTATTGCACAAAAATTAAAATCATTCAATTTTTTGATGTAAAATAACATTAATATAACCAAAGAAAAAAAGAGACGAAAACGCAACCTAATATTTCCGTGTGCAATATCTGTGCCTGCTAGGAAAGCACAATAAATTTATCCAATTAAAGTCTTGTTGAAAGGAGCTTCACAGAGTTTTCTGCTCACTATCAAAATTCAAACTCAAATTCTAGTATTATAAAAAGGTGAATTTCATGTGACAAAATGCACATACATATCTCATCAAACTAATAAAAGAACCACCAGATAAAGCAATGGCAAATGCACCCCGCTCATTTACAGAAGCCTCAGATAATGCTGCAATATATTCTGCCAAATCAGCACTTAGTTCGTCTGCGTTTTCATGAATTCTCAACTCTATTCCATCATTTTTATCGCAAGAGACAGCCATTCTTAATAAAAACTGAATTCAAAAATGGCAAACAAATGAAAAATGAACTATTTTTAGTCCAATGAACTAGCTAAAATCATGTAAAATCAACTTCATACAAACTACTAAATTAAACATTGAAGCAACATAGTACTCGCACTAAAATTACTCACCTTTGACAGAACATAGTACTTGCACTAAAATTTCATGAACCATTGGGTTCATTTATAGAACACTAGAACAATTACATCCTTATCATCCCTGAGTTGCTGTTGCCTCCGCTACTTGTCCCTGATTTAAACGATATCCCGTGCTGATGCTGCTGGTGATGAAACCCTGCGTTCTCAGCTTCAATGTTATATAATATACAAGTATCTCTTACCAATTAATCCATAAAACCCCAACCCCTAAATCCCACCAAGTATACTACAATTCCAGTTCAAGAAATTACGGCCCTCTACAATAATTTCAGAAAATAATCCGCCTCGAGTAGCTTCTATTCACATACTGCTGCAAAAATAAAGAAAAGAAAAATCCAAAACAGATGTGAGAGTGCTTGAGTGTGAGGTTAGAGGCACAAAACAATTAATAGTCAATAGTTGAAGAAGGGTAAGGAAGAAAGATGCTCATGCACACCTTTATAAAGTGGGAAAGCTTCACCATTTTATTTTATTTTTCCTTTTTAAACAAGAAATGCTATATGGATTTTCTCATCATCTTCTGTTTCTATTCATACTTTTTGGTGTTGGATTCTTGCACCAATGGGAGAGAAGAGGTGTAAAAGTTTAGGGTTTTGTGAGGAGAGATGGGGGATTGAGTGAGTCTGCGAGAGAGAAGGCGAGTTTATGGTTTCGTTTTTAAAGGCATTTTTTTTTGTTAGGTTAGGTCGGTTTGGATCGGGTTTGGGTTGCTAACCCATAACCAGTGTTCTAAATAGCGTAAAGCGTTGCGTAGCGTCGAGGTCGAGAATCAAGAATCACAAGCTATAGCGTGTCAATGCGGAGAATAAGCGTCATAAAGCGTTTTGTACTTTTAATATTATTTTAAGTATAATAAATAGATTTTTATATTAAAAAAAACATATTTTTATTAAAAATAAGTTTTTTTTAATATAAAAATCTATTTATTATACTTAATTATAAAAACAAACATACACATTTACTATTAAGCATTAATTATACTATTAATGGATTGGACACTAAGTATAGGATTTTCTTAAGGTCTTGCACAATTAAATTCATTGAGGAACTAATTCTAGACAAGCAAACTTCGACAATCTCATAATACTATAATAGTAAATCATAGATTCATAATAGTAAAATGCCTTCATGGTATTGATAAGTTGATAACTAACAAAATGCCTTCTTGGGTTTTAAGTGTACTGGTCATTGGGTTTTAGCCTTTAGGTGAGATCCATTAACTCTTAATCTCGCTTAATCGCGCTTTGTTCCGCTATATCGCGCTAAATCGGTCAACAAAAAACGTTGACCGCTATTTTACACGCAATGCATAGAATCGTCGCGTTTTGGCCACGCTACACGCTATATCGCGCTATAGCGCCGCTTTTTCAAGCTATTTAGAACACTGCCCATAACCCGACCCGATCAACCAACCCGAATCCCGCCCAAAAAAGGCAAAAAATTGACCTAAACCGATCGGTTTGGATCGGGTTTGGTCGGTCGATTTAGTTTGAGATTTGTTCACTCCTAGTTGAAAATGAGTAGAAGAATGAGAATGAAAAAAATAATGGAACTCAAACACGGGCTAAAAAAGAAATGTTCAAATTCCCCACCCCTACCCCCTTCTGACACTCCATTTTCCCCTCACCCCTCCAAACTTATCATCGGCGTCGCAGTCTCACCCCAAACCCTCTAGTACCCCCACCTCATTTTGGCAAAATCAAGGGTGATTGTTATTCTTGGTTTTTGAGCTACGACATGCTTTTCTCCAGTTGAGGGTGAGTTAGGGTGGTGGTGATTGATTGTGAGTGGGGTTTGTATCTATTAGCTTTCTAACGGTAATCTCGATATTGTGACAATATGATTTTTGATTTTGGTGGCTCAGATGACGGCAACGACTGTAGTTTGGGGGTGCGGATATTTTAGTAGTTGTGATTTTAGGGATGTTGGATTTGGTGGTTCGCGTGATGGTGATGGCTATTGTTCGAGGTGGGATGGGATGGAAATTTCAAATTATGAGAAAAAGTGGCAGGGGTAGCCAACTGTGGTATTAGGTGGTGCATACAATGGTCGGGGGATGGTGATAATGCAAGGCGCAAGTGGTGTGGTGGGTGTCGTTAGGTCTTTGAGTATGAGGTTTGGGTATGTTAAAGGATAAAATTTAGCCACGGTTTAAATAAAAATTAATTTTTTTAGTAGAATTTGATAAAAAAAAGTTGTTGATTTGTAGTTGAAAGTTGATAAAAATTATGGATCATGTGATGTGTGATTGAAATTGAATTTTAAGAAATGGGACTAAATAGTTATGTTTTCATTTGTTTTATTTTTTATTTATTTGTATTGCTTTTGAGTGTGAATGTGGAGTGCGGATTTTTCTCTTCTTAAAAATAGTATCATTATTGGCAAAATTTATTTCACTTGGCATATCTTAAGGAGTTTGGTAAGCAATGAGTTGGCATCGACAGTCTAATCCTTGGCTAACAGATGTGTTTTAAAATGATCAATTCTAATTAATGTCCAAATGCTTCATAGTTAAGATTAATAATTGCAACTATGTTGCCCTCGGGGCACATCCAAGTTGGCAAAGGAAGGGTATTGCTGGGCTAGCAACCTCAGAGTGGGGAGTTCGCTTCCTAGTTGGAGCAGCTTGGAGATGTAATAACCATGGAGGCAGGNTGGTTGGAGCAGTTTGGTGATATAATAACCATGGAGGAAGGCTCCCTTGGGGCCAAGAGTATAAGGGGTGCTCGAACCCTGGTCAACTTGGGCATAACCCGCGATTTACCTCCTCCAGTTACTGAGGGGCCGGTGGCTGGTGGTCCAGGAAATTAGTCTGGCTAAGTTAGGATTATAGGATACCTGTGTACCAAAAAAAAAATTAATTGCAACTATGTTATCCAAAATTTGTTGTCGATTCTAATTTTTAAAAAGGATCCATTTGCTCTAAATGATCATGCTACATGTATCGAATTTTTTACTTACTATTCACAATAGAAATGAGGACCACATTGTCGAAAATTTTAAATACTCGCAGGTATCGCGCATTATGTGAAATGAGATAATCCATTATGTACAAATGGATTAACCCTTGCTGGATTGTGAAACCACAAGTTTGGAGATTTTGTTTGTCAAGAAAATCAAAATGGGACTCTTGTAGCCTGTTTGGTACGGCTTAAAATCCAATTAAAATTGAAAATATGACCGTTATTTGGTCTCACCCGTCTAATAAAAGTCAACAATAACGACTATATTTTCAATTTTAATATGATTTTAATCTCTATCAAACATCCTTTTGGTTAAAACATATTTTATTTTTAAAAAAAATTTACTTTTCTATAAATAGATTTTTGTTAGTAAAAATAGTAACGACTAAATGAACACAACCTAAAACGTTGGCCTCAACTTTTCCCTTCAAAAAATAATTATTTGGAATTATCACAATTAAGTCCAGAAGTTAGAGGCTTAGATGCAACACTTATCAAAAGTTGAGGACATCAGCTAGAATTTCCCTGTAATTTATGGAGTATGGTGGAGGGAGACAACGTTACAAGGAATGGGCGTGTACCAAGTGTATACATGTCTGAACTGGCCATTGGCCTTCTCTCTCTCTCTCTCTCTCACACACACACACACACACACACACTCTTTCTCTCTCACACACATAAAGCTTAGAAAAACCCTCCAACCATGCACAAATAAATAACCTTTTCTCTCTCAACTAACCCCACAACACTTGAAAACTGTACAAAAAAGCTAAACAAACAGGAAAAAGAGCTGTATACCCCCGATAGAGCCGTTTCTCAGACTTTTTGAACACGCTCAATACACTCTTTTTACTCTTCTCCTTTCCCAGTTTCTTTCTCCAATAGATAATGTAAACACACAGAAAAAAGCAAGAAAAAGGTGAGCTGTTTTTGGATTACAACGGTTGCTTTCAAAGAACTAATTTGTACTGAATTCATGGCTTCATTTAGCTTTTTTTCACTCTCGTTTATCCACATTTGCTTGCTTCTGGGCTTATCATTTGCTGAAGACCCGTTTGTGAACTATAATTTTGTGGTCTCATATATTTCTGCTTCTCCTCTTGGCGTTCCCCAGCAGGTCTGATTTTTCTAGATCTCTTTCTAATTTACTCTGAATCTACACTCTTTTGTACTATTTTTACGAGGAATTTGTTCATTTTCTAACGTTTGGAGAAGTGGGTACTCTTTAAGTTTGCTTAAAATTTATGGGATGGCTTTGGATTTCTGAAAATTTGAATCGGAAGCATCAGATCTAGGAAATTGCTTGGTGTACCGTTGAACTATAATGACATGTTTGGTGGTGGGACTGGATAGAAAATGACATAAGGAACAAGAATAAGTTGAAATATTGTTCATTATATAGTCGATTCCAGTTCTCTCTAATTATGCCCAATTATAAGTACCGAACCCTGTTCGCACTTATAACATGTTTTTAAGGAATTAAAGTTTGTTGAACTGCTTTACTACACATTGCAGGTTATTGCCATCAATGGCAAGTTTCCAGGTCCCACCATTAATGTCACCACTAACAACAATGTTGTTGTCAATGTGAGGAACAAATTAGATGAAGATCTCCTAATGCATTGGTAGAGTTTCGTTGGATTTTCTTGAAATTTTTAGTACCTTATATACTTTTGATAAAGATGTGTGTTTGTTTATGGTGAGTCAGGTCTGGTATACAACAGAGGAGGACTTCTTGGCAAGATGGGGTGCTTGGCACAAACTGTCCCATCCCTTCCAAGTGGAATTGGACTTACCAATTTCAGGTTAAGGATCAGATTGGGAGCTTTTTCTACTTCCCTTCACTCCATTTTCAACGAGCATCGGGTGGTTTTGGCACTTTCATTATCAATAACAGGCCTATTATTCCAATTCCTTTTGATACCCCTTACGGGGATATCACAATTTTGATTGGTGATTGGTATACCCAAAATCACACGGTTAGTGTTTGATGATTTATCAATCTTATGTCTTGAAATTCAGGAAATTTGTGTTTCTGAATTTATGTCTGATGACTGATTTTCTGATCATTTCTAGGCTTTGAGGAAAACCCTTAATGCTGGGAAAGATCTTGGCATGCCAGATGGTGTTCTAATTAATGGGAAAGGACCTTTTAGATACAATGATACTCTTGTTCCTGATGGCATAGACTATGAAACAATTACAGTTGAACCAGGTGATTGATGATCAACAAGTCTTAACTACGTTTGATAAAAAGCACATATTATATGTATTTACATCATTACATGTGAAATTATTTCCCTTGTCACCTATATGTTTTGAGACTGATGCAATTCCGTAGTCTCGTAAAATTTTATATCTTTCCAAAGTCCTGGAGAGGAAGATGCATCTCAATGTTGATGTATAGTGTAGCTTGTCATATATATTAGGTCGTATAGGATTTTGAGTCTGTCTCCACCGATCGAGATACTCTCTTCGTTGTCCAAGAAAAGAATTAAATCATAAAAAATTTGGAGCCTGAAGTGCAATTAGAAATTAGATCCATTTTTTCGTCTGGGGGATTCACATTACTATCGTTGGTCATGTAATTTGACTGAGATTTGACAAGATTTGTGATTGTTGAAATAATTCTTGTATATCCATCTTCGAAATTCCAAAGCCTCTGTTTTTAATTGAAAAAAAGGAACAGCTCAATAAATGTGTAACAAGAGAGTTCAAGTTTTTGCTGGAGTTGAGGTATCCATCATGTGGAAGGTGTTTTAGCATAAAAATTGAAATCTAGTAAGATGATTTAAAACTTGACAGTTCGCCGCATTAAAATAAGAGCTTTGTTGCTTTCATTTAAGAATTGAGCAAATTCATAGCCTCAATGGGGGCCATTTTGTAGAGACAAGACTAAGTAGATGTAGGAGGTGAACCACTATCCATGTGTGTATTTCTATTTTCGTTTTGTTAATTGTTTCTCATACAGTAAAAGTAAATAACTTCTGTTTCCATTTGATTAGCTATTGTTATGATGTTTACTGCAGGCAAGACTTACCGACTTCGTGTAAGCAATGTTGGAATATCAACTAGTTTGAACTTCAGAATTCAGAGCCATAACCTACTTTTAGCAGAAGCCGAGGGCTCATATACAGTACAACAAAACTATACTAGCTTAGATATTCATGTTGGACAATCGTATTCCTTTTTGTTAACCACAGATCAAAATGCAAGCAGTGACTACTACATTGTCGCAAGTGCAAGAATTGTGAATGAAACATTATGGCAAAGAGTCACAGGCGTTGCAATCTTGCACTATACGAACTCAAAAGGGAAGGCATCTGGTCCTCTTCCTGACCCACCACAAGATCAATTTGACAAGACCTTCTCAATGAACCAGGCAAGATCTATCAGGTGTGTTTTCTTTCGAACAAATCAACATATCATATCAAATACGAATTTTTTAAATCGCAATACTGCATAACACGAAATATGATTCTTGTCTCTGCTTAAAGCACGTTTGGTTGTACTTAAACTTTCAAGTTAGTTATCATACCGAACATGATTTTGAAAGTTTCCTTTTTCACTAACAAAGTTTATTTTTCTAAAAAGTAAGAAACTTTGAAGTGCTGCAAAACATGCTCTAGATCATACCAATAACCTTCGTGGTTACGAATATACTGAATCTAGCTGTATGAATTATAAAATTCATTCTCTAACATTTTGAGCAGTGGATAATATATACACGTCAAAATTTGATTAATGCTCTTCTAAAAATATGTGGAGGATTATTTCCTTTTCAACCTACGCGTTAAATATCCTTTTTTTTTTTAATCTAAAATCTCGTTCACTCTTTAGCTCATGGAGTCGATCCTTTGTGTTTTACACAATGCAGATGGAATGTGTCCGCTAGTGGTGCTCGCCCAAACCCTCAAGGTTCGTTTAGATATGGTTCGATTAATGTAACTGAGGTGTATGTACTGAAAAACAAGCCACCTGTAATGATTGATGGGAAACGGCGAACTACACTTAGTGGGGTTTCCTTTGTGAATCCTGCTACACCAATCAGGCTTGCTGACCAATATAAAGTGAAGGGAGTGTACAAGCTTGATTTCCCGACTAGACCACTTACAGGACCACCTCGGATGGAAACATCAATCATTAATGGTACTTACAGAGGATTCATGGAAGTGATCTTGCAGAATAATGAAACCAAGGTGCACACTTATCACATGAATGGATATGCCTTTTTTGTGGTTGGGTAAGATACGGCTTCTGTTAAAATTGAACTTATCTAGAATCTGAAGGAAATATGGTCTTTCAATTGTCGTTGATCATTTATACATTGGCTTGTCGTATTACAGAATGGATTATGGTGAGTGGACAGAGAATAGCCGGGGCACTTACAACAAGTGGGATGGAATTGCTCGCACCACAACACAGGTACATATGAAGAAATTTTTGTTGATACTGACATTAATTTCCTCACAACTTTCGTAGTGTTTTAATGGCATCGTTCTGGCAGTTAATTGCTGGACTTTTTTTCAACATAGTAGTCAAATTTGATCTATCCAGTGAACTAAAAAAATCAACCAGTTTAAATTTCAATTTAGAAAATCATGACAAGTTTAGTGATTTTTATGTTTCATTAGCCATACTACGAAATCGGCTGTTTTAGAAGCCTAATTTATCGTATAAGTCAAGAAACTCAGTTTACCTTGCATTATCCATCCTGAGGACATGCCATGCTACTCGACAAGGAATTTCAGTACCTTACACTAGGACTTGAGTTTTTCACAGTTGTCCACCATTGGGAAATGGACGGAAGTCTTGATTTCCAAAGACAATATTGGAATTAGTTTCTCACTTTTCCTTGTGTTGTTTAGGTTTTTCCCGGGGCGTGGACTGCAATCTTGATCTCCCTGGATAATGTTGGAGTTTGGAACATCAGAACAGAAAACCTCGACTCATGGTATCTAGGACAAGAAACCTACATTAGGGTTGTCAATCCGGAGCCCAATAACAAGACCGAGTTTCCAATGCCAGACAATGCCCTCTTCTGTGGTGCACTAAGCAAAATGCAAAAGTATGTACATTACTCGACACTCTTGAGTCTTGTTCACTACTGCGTGCTATACATGCCCTTTTCTCTATACTGTCTTTTAGTTTCTAGTTAGTTGTGTTTTCTAATTTTCATCTCTATCGCTTTCAGGCCACAGGACATATCTTTTGCTACCTCGATGAAGGGCATTGAATCAAAAGTGTTTTTCAGTTTGCTGTTGATGATATCTGCGTTCATTTCCTTATTTTGATTGAGAAACTCATTTGCAACGCCTTGCTTTATGTTACATGCTAGGATTCCTGGCTTTGCTTAGTGGATTGAGGTTGTGAGATTTTAGGTTTAAGTTTAGCAATGTTGATATGAATCATTTTTATTTCCGGATTCTTTTTTAATTTAATCGGATTCGTTATTCTTTTAATACATGGATGTTGTATTATATGTGATTCACATTCTTGCATCATATTCATAGTTTCAGTATTTTAGGTACTTTGTATTGCAATGTCTTTGATAATTGAGAATAAAAAAACAACTTTGATAATGGAGAATAACACAGCTCATTTCAAGCTAATTCCATCCACATCGTGAAATATGGCCTCCTCAAATATAAAAAAGAAGAAAGTATGCTCCTCGAAATTAATTGAAGGATGAGCCCAGAAACTTTATGGCAAAATGCCTTGAATTAGAAACCACCACATTAATGATCCCCAAGTTTACTGTACTTATGTGGCTCGTTTGGTAGGATTTTTGTTTTTGTTTCTACTTCTCATCTGGGCGACTCAAAATCTTAACATATATAGCTATCAAAATCAAGTTCTGCAATAATTTCCAAATCTAGAAGAATCAAAAAATTGAATTGAGTAATGCTTTGAAATAAAATAATGGTATCTAGCACCAGATGTGCTATAACACTAGCCTAAAAGGTCACACTTTATGAGTTCAATTAAATGAGTTACATTTAAATGAATTTATCCTTTAATACCATGTAATTATCACTTAGACCGGTGCTTAACACTGATGAATAACATCACTCTGACATAATGAAGCAAAAGGTGATAATGCATGTGTTACCTCAGTGATTCAGCTTGCACTCGAGACAGATATTCAATTCAAGATTGTGTTCATAATCAGTAATCTCCATACAACAGACAGTAGTATAGCTTGCACTCTTGTTTCATTAGAGTAGTCTACAAATTTCTTAAAGATACAGCTTAGAGAAGTTTTTAATGTACATGAAACCTGCTGGAGATTCAATTTGCTATTTAGTTGAATGAATAAAAAACCAAGCTGCAAAATAAGTCAACAGGATCAACCAATTTCATATCACATTACAGAAGTGGAGCATTTATTAATGTTAGAACAAAACTGCATCCAACTTGACCTCAAGCCAACTTGAGAAGCAATATTCTCATCCCCAAGACCTGGTGACTCAGAATGGAAGGGTGATACCAGATACAACTCTAAAGAAGCTTAAAAGTAACTTACCTGAAATGTTACTTGTAAGCAATCATCCTCATCGACGTTAACTTACAGAAAAATAGTTTCCTCTAGCTCTATAATTGCAATTATGGTTCCTCCTCTAATATAACATTCATCGTTGCAATCTGCTAGAACCAGAAAAATTTTACAGGTCAAAAAAAAAAAAAATCTTCTAATTTGGAAAGATTTCCATTGCTCTTCATCTTTTAAATTCACTATCTGATGGGAAATTTCCGACCAACTTGAATAGGCGAGAATCAGTTCTTCACAGAACAAAAATATCAGTATTTTCCTCTCCATGAATACCACTTCAATTTCAACTGGAACCACAAAGGAGGAATCCCTAAAATTCCTCGTGTCAACCTCGGATCAAACACATCAAACTGAACACGCTTTAATGTGTCCAGAATAACCTCGGCAGGCACAGCTGGCAACAGCACTGGACGAGCTTCAGTCGGAACTGTTCCACATAATTCCTGAGCTTTCAGCAAATGAGCATTAGCTACAGATGCCATTTCAAATACTGCATTGCATAGATCCTCACGAGAATCCAGATGAATTTCCTTCTGTCCACCATGATTTACCAACAACCCGTGCTTTTCTGCCACCTCAGCAGGTATGTATGGAAAATGACGGTTTTTGCTAGCATGGTATGGCAGCGACTTGAGGAGCAATAAAAGGCCACTCGCCTTGCCAATATGTGATGCAGCATGGTCTGCTACAGTGGACCTGATACCACCTGACTGAAGCGTCGAGTACAGGATAGTCGATGCAGTGTCCTCAGCATATCGTTCCAACACTTCCAATGTTTCAGGAATATCAGTAACCTCTCTATTGGCATCATTAATTCGAGCTTCAATCGATCGTTTCAGCCAGTTCTTGCTAACTTTGTGTTCAGATATTACGGATGCAAGTGCCCGAGTTACGGGATGCTCAATTAATTTGTTAGAAAAGATCTTGTCAATTGCTTCTTTCCACCATAGCAGGCGCATAAGACCTATTTTAGGATCGGAAGCAACATCCATAGCTCTGGCCGTTTCAACGTTAAAAGCACGGAGTGCAAAAGCAGCCTTCCTCATGTTTGGCGGAAGTTCTAGAAGACAAAGATAATGATGATAGTCATAATTTCGAACTTGCTGTACGCAGTAGGAGAAAGCCGTTCGCAGGCCACTAGCCGAAGAAGCACCGTTCATCGAATCCTAATATATTCCCCCCTGCAGCCAGTAAAAGTTAAGCAATTTGTAAAAGTTGAGCAAGAAGAAAAAATTATGACATATGCACATTTACTCCTGCATAAAAACCAACCCACGGACACCTTTACAGAATACTATCACTGAATAGCCACAGATGATGCTTCATGCTACCTCTTCCATGTATTGGATGGGTGCTACTTCAAGAGCTAAAGACTGAATTTTTCATTAAATGACAAATACAATAAAAAACTACAAACTAATCATCATTCACCATAAATTTAGGGTTGGCTAAAGGAACCCTGCTGCGTCATTCTACATTCATTGCTAGATCTACTAAGATATCAAAAGCAACTAGATCCACAGCAAGTATAACAAGCTATTATGTAAATTCTGGTCTACCCGCCCTCGTCTAAATTATTGTTGAGCGATAGTGTCAAACTGTCAATCATATAAATGGGAGCCTCTATAAAATGAGAATTACATTTTTAGGCAGTCGAGGGATGGAGGTATCAACCCTTGAACCCTTGACCTCAGTTGTGGAAATAACAATCCTTAATCAACTGGGACAAGGTGAATAGGTTGATAATAATACTACTAAATCTGTGTTTCTACGTCGGCTCATGAATCATGATGAAGTTCAGCAAAAGTGTTTGATTTAACCAGAAAAGATTCCCCAAGCAGAACTCATGAATTACTGAAAGTTTCATCATGCATTTGATTAACGGTATTAACCTTTAGACGTGATTATACTTTTTGTTAGTATCAGCTTTTCCATTAACCACAGAAAGCAGCCGTTGGTCCATTTCCAACCCATTACATCTTTGTTTGTGAACCATTTCATTTCATTTTCCTATACTGTGGAAACAAATTCAATAATAATAATAATAAGATTAGAAATTGGTTTTAAAAATTGACAATTTACAAACTATCGCTAAAATTGAAAATTTTGTTGAAATCGTGGAACTGCAAATTTATAGTTCGAGTGAACTCTTAATTAAACATAATAGTTATCATTCAATGACTTTTCGCTCCCAACACTTCGCATTCGAAAAGTAATTAATTTATTTAATTTACACTGTGATTCATATAGCTGGTTCTTCACTATCCGAATGGAATTCCATCTGGGCTCCTAACAACTGAATGCATTGACATTTCTAGTAATTGAACTTTGCACAAGTAATCAGAGAAGAATATGAGCAAAAAAAACCAATAAATAAACTTAGGCGTGCAACAAATCTATAACAAAATAGAGTGAAAAATCCAAGAAATAAAATGCAAATTCAGTTAAACACCATCACATTTCTCAAAACCCTCAAAAGTTGGTAAACAAGCTAGGTTACTGTGTTTGGCAAACCCAGAAGTAAAAATAGATCAGAAAAATCACTAGAATATGCTAGATACGCGAACTCAGAAAAGAAATTAACACGTTTAGAGAATAAAAGAAAATTTGCCTGATCTTGAACGGCGGCGTAGAACCTGATGAAGAAAGACGGGCACAATGAACAGAGGATATGCTGATTCTTTTGGTTTGATTTTAAACATCGAAGACGCTTTAGCTATGGCGTGTGGGTGAGGCTCAGTTGAGTTCACTAGACCACGAGTCCATATTTTTTTTAACGAAAAAAAATAAGTAAGGTCCAATCGGTTTAAATTTCTAATGCAGCCCATGTTTGGCACACATTCTCTATCTCATTCTCATTGTTTTCTCCTACTTCATTTCAACCACACATTCTTTCAATAAAATAATAATACACACAAATCTAAAACTTTTCATCACTTTTTCACCACACATTCTCTCATCAATCACTATTCTAAAATTTCTCATTATCATAAAATGGGTGTCAAACAGGAGGTTAAGATTCAAGAATTTAAGTAA